>SJYX01012702.1:52684-69277 GCA_006410675.1 Oreotragus oreotragus | reverse complement strand
TTTTGGGCTCCAAAATCACTGCAGATGGTGACTGCAGCCATGAAATTAAAAGATGCTTACTCCTTGGAAGAAAAGTTATGACCAACCTAGATAGCATATTCAAAAGCAGAGACATTACTTTGCCAGCAAAGGTCCGTCTAGTCAAGGCTGTTTTTCCAGTGGTCATGTATGGATGTAAGAGTTGGACTGTGAAGAAAGCTGAGTGCCGAAGAATTGATGTTTTTGAACTGTGGTGTTGGAGAAGACTCTTGAGAGTCCCTTGGACTGCAAGGATATTTAACCAGCCCATTCTAAAGGAGATCAGTCCTGGGAGTTCTTTGGAAGGACTGATGCTGAAGCTGAAACTCCAATACTTTGGCCACCTCATGTGAAGAGGTGACTCATTGGAAAAGACCCTGATGCTGGGAGGGATTGGGGGCAGGAAGAGAAGGGGACGACAGAGGATGAGATGGCTGGATGGCATCACTGACTCGATGGACGTGAGTCTGAGTGAATTCCAGGACTTGGTGATGGACAGGGAGGCCTGGCGTGCTGCGGTTCATTGGGTCACAAAGAGTCGGACACGACTGAGCAACTGAACTGAACCTTTTGATCAACTTCTCCCCATTTCTACCCTCCACCCATCTCCCCACCCTTCCTCTGCTTCCCTGATGGCTCAGATGATAAAGAATCTGCTTACAGTGCAGAAGACCAGGGTTTGCTCCCTGGTTAGGATGATCCCCTGGAGAAAGGAATGTCAACCTACTCCAATATTCTTGCCTGGATAGAGGAGCCCGGTGGGCTACAGTCCCTGGGGTCACAAAAGGTCAGGCACCACTGAGCAGCTTTCACTTTTCAGCCCATTGATCATTCTTGGCTCTCTTCAAATATTGGTTGACTATATATGTTTGGGTTTATTTCTGAGCACTCAATTCTGTTCCACTGGTATATGCATGTGTTTTTGATGTATAGATATTTAATTAGATTGGTTAAATTTATTCCTAAATATTTTATCAGTATTCTATTATTTTTGATGTTACTGTAAATAGGATTTTTTAAAATTTGTTTTCAGATAGTTCATTGTGTATGTTTAGAAACAACAGATTTATATAGATTGATTTTGTATCCTGAAACTTGACTGAATTTGCTTTTTAGGTCTAGGAGTATTTTTGGAGTCTGACATTTGCTCTGTACCACTCTATACAAGACAATGTTATCAGCAAACAAAGACAATTTTACTTCTTCTTCCTGGTGTCTTTTTTACCCCCCTGGTGCCTAGCCCTTACCCTAGCTAAGACTTCAGTACTATTATGAAGAATAGTCACTCTCATTTTTTTCTGATCTTAGAGGGGAAGTTTTCAACCTTTCACCATTGAGCATGATGCTTGCTGTGAGCTTGTCATATATGGCCTTCATCGTGTTGAATATGTTCCATTGATACCCAATTTCTTGAGAGTTTTTTTTTTTATCATGAAAGGAGGTTTAATTCTGTTAAATGGTTTTTCCACATCTATTGAAATGATCCTATGATTACTGTCTTTCTATTAATGTAGAGCATCATACTTCTTGACTTGCATACGTTGAACCATCCTTGCCTTCCAGAGATACATCTCACTTGATTATGAGGTATGATCCTTTTGATGTGCTCTTGAACTCAGATTACAAGTATTTTATTGAGAATTTTTGTATCTATATTCATTGGGCTTTAGTTTTCTTATATCTTTACCTTTGGTTTCAAGGTAATGTTATACTTGTAAAAATGAGTTTAAGAGTGTTCTCTCCTGTTTAGTTTTAGTGTTTTGTGTGTGTGTTTTTTTTTAGAGTTTGAGAAGAATTGACATTAATTCTTTATATGCTGAGCTTCCCAGGTGGTCCATTGGTAAAGAATTTTCCTGTCAATGCCTGAACATGTTTGACAAAATTCACTTGTGAAGCCATCTGGTCCTAAGCTTTTCAGTGTTGGGAAGGTTTTGATTCCTGATTCAATCTCCTTACTTGTTATTGGTCCATTCAGTTTTTACTTCTTCATGACTTTAATTCTATCAGCACCCCTCATTGATATCATATAAAGCTAAATTCATTGTTCTTACATTTTCAGGGGCCCCTTCCTGAGCCTTTTGCCCCAAACCATATTTTTTCCCCAGCTCTACTGAGATATAACTGACATATAGCATTGTGTAAATCTAAGATGTACAACATGATGATTTATAAAATGTATAACAACATGTTTACTACAATAAGATTGTATATTTCTAGGAACTTATCCATTTCTTCTTCTGCTGCTGCTGCTAAGTCGCTTCAGTTGTGTCCAACTCTGTGCGACCCCATAGACGGCAGCCCACCAGGCTCCACCATCCCTGGGATTCTCCAGGCAAGAATACTGGAGTGGGTTGCCATTGCCTTCTCCAATGTATGAAAGTGAAAAGTCAAAGTGAAGTCGCTCAGTCATGTCCGACTCTTAGCGACCCCATGGACTGCAGCCTACCAGACTCCTCCGTCCATGGGATTTTCCAGGCAAGAGTACTGGAGTGGGGTGCCGTTGCCTTCTCCATATCCATTTCTTCTAGATTGTCCAATTTGTTGGCATAAAACTGTTTGCAGTACTCTCTAATGATCCTTTGCATTTCTATAGTATCAGTTGTAATGTCTTCTTTTTCCATTTCTGATTTTACTTGTGTCTTCTCTCTTTTTTTGCTTCATAAGTCTAGCTAAAGATGTGTCAATTTTGATTATCTTTTCAAAAAATAACTCTGTTTCTTTAAAATTTTCTTTTTTTTCTCCCTATTCTCTATTTCATTTATTTTTACACTGATCTTTGTTATTTTCTTCCTTCTTCTACCTTTGGCTTTAGTTTGCTCTTATTTTTATAGTTCCTTGAAGTATAAAGTTAAATTGGCTTGAGAGGTTTCTTTGTTCTTAATGTAGAAATTTATTGCTATAAACTGATCTCTTAGCACTGCTTTTGCTGCATCCCACAGGTTTTGTTATGTTGCGTTCCTATTTTCATTTGCCTCAACATATGTTTTTATTTCCTTTCTGATTTCATCTCTGATTTATTTGTTTTTGAGAAGTGTTATTTAATTTCTACATATTTGAAAATTTTCCAATTTTTCTCCCATTTTTGATTATTCCTTCAATCACATTTTCTGTTTTTGATGTCACAATATACATTTTATATTATGTATCCATTAACAAATTAATGTGGCTGTAACTTATTTTTAGTACTTTTGTCTTTCAACCTTTATAACAGAGCATATTACACTATTAGAGTATTCTGGATCTGGTTATACACTTGCCTTTATCAGTGTGTTGTTTATGTTTCTGTGCAGTCATGTTTCTATCTAACAGCCTTTAATTTCTGCATTTCTTGTAAAGCAGGTCTAGTGTTAATGAACTCTCTCAGCTTTTGCTTGTTTACAAAGTCTTTATCTTGCCTTCACTTCTGAAGGACAACTTTGCTGAGTATTCTTAGTTGGTAATTTCTTTCATTTAGCACTTAGAATATCATCCTGTTCTCTCCTGCTATAAAAGTCTCTGCTAAGAAATATGCTGAAAACCAAGTACAAAGATATGAAGGGGCAACCATTGGTAGGGCTTGGTAGCTCTCTGACTTAGGCCATTGGAGTCCACAGAACTGACTTGGTGAGCACTGCAAGGGCTCTTAAGAGGCTGCAAGTGCTGTTCCGGTCTCCAGCAGTTAGGGACCAGGGCAAATACCAGTAGTGGCTGGAGTCAGCGATACCCACACACTTGGCTGAGGGGGCCAGCTCCAGGCAGCTGTACAGTGGCAGGGGTTGGTTGCAAATACACATGTCATGCCAAGGCAGGCAGCAAGGTTTGGGGCCAACTACTGGTGCACGGGCAGCTGCGGAGGCCCTGGTTATTGGCATGCACTACCATGGCTGCTGGCTCTTGCCGTGGGCACATGGCAGTGGAGGCTGGTGATGGAGACTGGGCCAGGGGCTTGCAGGTGCACTAGCTGCACAATGCAAGCAAGTGACAGAAAGAGAGAATCACATCTGGGCCCTCAAGCAGCTACAGGGACTCTGACCATTGACATGCTTTTCCATGGCTCACAGTCTTCCCCCCAAGCAGGCACATGACAGTGAGGTCTGATGAGAGATTGTAGGCAAATACACAGCTAGAGAGGCTAACCCTTAGCACACACAGTGGTAGTGGTTGGTCTCGGGTGAGTCTGGGTGTCTGGGGTCAAGGCTGGTGTTCTGTGCTCAGGCAGCCACAGAGGCCTGCACTGGCTGTCGATGTGGTTCCTGGGTTCTTGTAGGGTTTGGGGATGAGGAGCTGAGAAAGACTCAGGTAAATAAGGCAGTGTGTACATGACTATCCCAAACTCCCTAACTATTCCTTCCCCCAGACAACCAAAAGTTCGTTTTATAAGTCTGTGAGTCTCTTCCTGTTTTGTAAGTTCATTTGCATCATTTCTTTTTAGATTCCACTTATAAGGGGTGTCATATGATATTTCTCCTTTCTGTATGACTTACTTCACTCTCTAGGTGACACTCTCTAGGTCCAGTGAACATGAATAGCTACGGGATGAAAGCCAGTGAAATATGTACAGCCGTGATGGTTGTGTTGGCCATTAATTTCATCAACGGTGAAAGCTGTTGGGTTTACCTGCAGAGCAGATTACTGAGAACCATGATCACACCCACTAGAAGGCTGCTACTGGTAATCCCTGCTTTTCTCCCTTGATCCTGGCCATCTCTGTTTGTCTCAGCTCTGTGATCCCTGGGCAGTGTAGAACCAAGGCAGGACCTTCATCCAGTGCTCTGAAAAGCTGAGGAAGATGGTAGCTCACATCATTCTTCCTTTCCCTATGAAGGTAACTCTTTCTAGCTGGGATGTTCCTTCCCTATGCGAGCAGTGCCAGCTTGGGGGTGGTGGGTGGGGGAGGGATGCAGCGACACAAAATAAGTGAAGCTGTCTTCTTTCACTTTTTGGGTGGTTATTCTCAGGTTTTTTTGGTCCACTGTTTTGCTGGTCCACTTGCTTAAGTGGACTCTAGAGATCTTCCAGGTCTGTTTTGTTCATGAATTTCTGTCTAACTGCTGATCTTTGTGTGGACGCATAGGCTGGAATCTCCTGTGCCACCATCTTGGTGACGTCACTCCTTAGTGTACCCCAAGTCCCCTTGTACTTTGTATCTGGATCTGTTCAAAGTTGTCTTAGCGTCAACTTGGAACTTTAAAAAAAATAAACAACTCATTAATTAATTTCCAGCTTTACCTCATCTGGCCTTCATGCTTGATAAATACTGCTTCTCTGCTTTCAGGATTCTGGCTTCTCTTGATCTGAATTTCTTCTCCTGGGCTCACCTGGTCCCTCAGGTTTTCTGTAGCCTTGGATGAACAATTTAGACACCCATACCAATGCTCACAGAAAGGCCCTTTGCCAGCCCCTCAAGTTCCCCATTCTGGTCCTGTTACAATCCTTCAATTTTCCAATGCTCCTCAACCACTTTTCTCTGTGAGAATGAACACTTTGTACAATATGACCAACTCCTACCCATTTTTTTTTTCCTTTTGAACTTTTTATTTTGTGTTGGGGTATAGCCGATTAACAATGTTGTGATAATTCCAGGTGAACAGCAGAGGAACTTAGCCATATGTATACATGTATCCACTCTCCCCCAAACTCCACTCCCATGTAACACTGGGTAGAGTTCCATGTGCTATACAGTAGGCCCTTGTGGGTTATCCATTTGAAATAAGGCAGTGTATACATGACTATCCCAAACTCCCTAACTATTCCTTCCCCCAGACAACCAAAAGTTCGTTTTATAAGTCTGTGAGTCTCTTCCTGTTTTGTAAGTTCATTTGCATCATTTCTTTTTAGATTCCACTTATAAGGGGTGTCATATGATATTTCTCCTTTCTGTATGACTTACTTCACTCTCTAGGTGACACTCTCTAGGTCCATCCATATAGCTGCAAATCTGATTCCTACCATTTTAATAATTACATTGTAGGGAATGTTGTCCCTACAATAAAACATGAATAACGAAGTTTCCAGGCTTCTTTCCCCAACACTCCTAGGCTTACTTTTCTAGTATTGTGACTATCAGGACCAAAGATTTTATCCAATTAGTTTCAACACACCCCAAGCCCTCCATTAATGGAGGAATAGAATTCATAATTACCCACCCTGTGTGGGGCCTCTAATGGGCTCATTTGTATACCCTCTGGAAATGGACCAAGAGGCTTGAACACATCTCTTAATGCATTTCAGGTCATTAGAGATATTGTGACCTCGGGAGAAGTAATGACTGCTGTCAGGCCTGGCCATGATTAAGGCTCTATCACTTAGCTTTTTTTTTTTTTTTTGTCTCCTAAATGTTATTTCCCAAGGAACTCAGACCAAAATAGAGGAGCTCCCTTTCCAAGGCTAAATCTTTCTTGTCGTGGAAATGTACTTGGAAAGTTTTAGCCAAGGAAAGACAGGAAGAGGAGATATTTCATGGTCTATGGTTAAATCTAAGTGATGACTCAACCTGTAGAAGGGGCATGACTTGGCTGTGACTGGAATCTTCCTTGTTAACTTTTAAACCCAAGGTTTGATCAAAACCTTTTACTTATTAGGTAGTATGCATATGGATCTTCGTGTTTAAAACCCCAGAGCTTCTTGACTAACACTGATGGAGAAAATGAAGCAAATGTGATGATAAGAAAAATTAAAAGATAAGGTGACATTTACCCTCAGATTAAGATTTAGCCTGATAGAAGCCACTTATAATCAGCTAATTTGAGGAACAGTTTCTGGCTCTCCACAGACCTACAGGACTATTGACTTTCTCGGTCTTTCTCAGTGACCCAAGGAGAAGCAATGATGTGCTTCTAAAAGAAATCTGACAGCTGGTGTAGCCCTCTTCCAACTGGACCTGGTCTCTCTGATAAGTGGAGTTTTCCTAGTGGCTCAGACAATAAAGAATCGGCCTGCAATGCACGAGACCCAGGTTCAATCCCTGGGGGGGAAGATCCCCTGGAGAAGGGAATGCCAACCCACTCCAGTATTCTTGCCTGAAAAATTCCATGGACAGGGGAGCCTGGTAGGCTATAGTCCATAGGGTCGCAAAGAGTTGAACATGACTGAAAGACTAACACTTTCACTTCACTTTTTCTCTAAGTGGTGTTGATCCCTTCCTCCTGGGTGCCCACACTGGACCTGGATACTTGTCATACTTTTTTGGGGAATTTTTTCCATGCCTGCTTTCCAGAGTGGACTGTGAAAGACCCAAGGGAATCAAAACTTTTCTATCTCCAGCACCAAGAAGTACCTGAAATTTATTTATTCTTCTTCTTAATATTGATTGGCTGCATCAGGTCTTAGCTGTGGTGTGCAGACTCTCTGGTTGAGGCGCACAGGCTCAGTAGTTGTGGTAAACCCATCCAGTCACTACATGGCATTTTGGATCTTGGTTCCCCAACCCGGGATTGAACCTACACCCCCTACACTGAAAGGTGGATCCCTAACCTCTGCACCACCAGGGAGTCCCAGGAACTGGAATTTAGACAGTCAGTGTTAATTGTGAAGATGAGAAGGCCTCCAAAAAGGGACCAGAAGTAAGAGATTCTCTCCCACTGCCATCTTTGAATTAGAACAGAGAAGATTATCAGAAGAAACCAGATTTCCCACAGAAATCACTAAGACTTGACTTAGAACCATCACAAATAAGTACAAATAAAAAACCTGAAAAGGACCTGGACTCCAAGGAATGCAGCTGGGATGAAAATACTAATTTCCAACTAGAAAACTCCCAGATACAGGATTTCATAGGTCATTGCTAGAGGACAGAGACCCTTGTAAAGCTGAATCTATAGAAATGTACGTGGAGGCTAATGGAGCAGAACCACATATATTCCAAGCTTGGAAGTTTGTGATAACTTTTTGTTTATTATTACAACTTTTTGTCTCTTATTACTACTTTTTTTTTAGGGGGGTGAGGGGGTTCTGGAATTAGTGATGAATAACTACAAGACATGAGCAAACCTTTAATAAAGATCTTTGGGTGAAGTGGGTGAAGTCACTCAGTCGTGTCCGACTCTTTGCGACCCCATGGACTGTAGCCTACCAGGCTTCTCCATCCATGGGATTCTCCAGGCAAGAGTACTGGAGTGGGTTACCATTTCCTTCTCCAGGGGATCTTCCCGACCCAGGGATCGAACCTGGGTCTCCCGCATTGGAGGCAGACGCTTTAACCTCTGAGCCACCAGGGAAGCAATAAAGATCTTTAACACAGTCAAAATGATCCTGGGAAAAGTGTGCTTTCCATCATGTATCCAATCAGAAAGAAAAGGGCTATTCTCTGAACGTGGCACTGAGCTTGTAACAGCAATACTCTCAATGGAAATGGAAACTGAACACTATCATTATTAGCTGTGTGATTTTGTCAATCTTTCACCCTCTCTTTGCCCCTGTTTCCTATCTGAAATTTGACATGACAAAACTTGTCTGAAAGAAGGGTTATGAAGCATAAATGTGAAAATGTATGTGAATATTCTTAGCTGTGGCCTGGTCCATGATAGGTGCTCAGTACATAGATTCCAACTCCACACAGTCAGAGAAGTGGCCCCCCAGAATATAGTGGGTGACTTGTGGCAGAGGTCACTACCTCATTGCCAGATAGAACTGTAAGCTGATTTTTGTGACTCCCAGGTAAGAGACCCAGGGACTTCTAATGTCAGCTTCATGCTTTCCCTTCTGTTCTTTTTTTTTTTTTTTTCCCTGATGTAAATGTGGTTTTTTAAAATCAGAGTATAATTGCTTTACAATGTTGTGTTCGTTTCTGCTGTACAACAAAGTGAATCAGCTATATATGTACATATATTCTGCTGTACAACAAAGTGAATCAGCTATATATGTACATATACCCCCTCTTTCTTTAGTTTCCCTCCCACACCCCTCCCATCTGCTCTTTTTGTTCCCTGACCCTGACTGCATCCAGAGACCATGCATCAGTGAAATCAAACAGCCGTTATAACTTTGAAGTAACCTGGTAGAGGGTGAACAAACAGGGAGTGATCGCTAGAGGGTAGGGTGAAGGGCATGAAGGAGGAGCAGTGAGAGATGGAAATAACACACAGACCGGGTCACCTCTGGTCTTGGGATACAAGCCTCAGATTGTAGAAGTTTTGATTTTGCAGTCCGTTGGAAGATTACCATGAAAATCCTGATTTCTAGGGTTTTTCTGTGAAAAATGAGAAGATCATGCAAGTCCAATTCACATTCCCTCGTGTCAAGAGTCTGTTGAAGCCAAGGAGGAGCTAACAAATGAGGTGGGGTGGCCCAGCCCTTCTCAGACTTGACAGTTGCCTCCCCTCCTTTTATCTGCCCTGTATCCCATCTGAATACTGGTTTCCATCTCTTATCTCCATGTGTTATTTGCTTCTCTTTGCCAACTGTACTATTGACACAGTAAGGAGGTACCAGAAAAGATAAGATCGGTTTGAGTGTTAGAAAGATAATCTTAGAAGCTGAAGGATTTGTTACTGTGACAGAGAGAGAGAGAGAAAAGAAGGATGAAAGATTAAAATTAGAAATATCAGCTTAGAGACTGCAAAGTTTAAACATTATAAACATTCCAACTGGGCAGTTGTCCTGGAGGTGGGGAGAGAGAGGACAGATTCCAGAGATAGTCTGGGAGTAAAATTGAGGGACTTGGTGACTGAATGTGGAGGGAAAATGAAGGAAAGGGAGCAAATGGAGAAATTCAGGGCTCAAAATAAATCAAGGCTATGCATATTATTACAACAATTTTTGTTTAGTAGCAGAAAACCAGAAACCAAGTCGGTGCCCGTCAGTGGAAAATGGTTGACTATACCATGGGTTGTCCATACTGTGGGACATTGTTCTGCCATTGTCGGAAATACTTCAGGTCCAAACTATCTGTCTTGGAGGGAGTTCCTCTGAGTGTGCGTGTGTGTGTGCGTGTGCCAAGTCATTTCCATTGCATGCGACTCTGCAACCCCATAGACTACGCCAGGTTCCTCTGTCCACTAGACTTTCCAAGCAAGAATATGCCTTTCTCCAGGGGATCTCCCCTACCCAGGGATCGAACCCACGTCTCTTACGTCTTCTGCACTGGTAGGCGAGTTCTTTACTAGTGCCACCTGGGAAGCCCTCTGAGTGTACCCAGGTAAAATGCACTGAGGAGCATAGATGATTCCATTAACAAAAACACAACAACCCCCAAATCTCCATGTGTATGTATATGCAGATAGGTATGCATTCCTTCATATATACATATGCCAGTATGTGCATGTGTCTGTGTGCATGTATATGTGTGTATATTTGATTATGAGTATATGAACAAAGGAAGAAGGATAAGAAATATTGATAAAATGTGGGAGTCAGTGGAGTGTAAAGGAAGTTGAAAAGCAAGAAAGAAACCGCTAGAGTTAGAAAATGTGGTCTTTGAATTTTTAAAGCATGTATATTTTATTTTTTTTCAAATTGCATATGTGTGTATAACTGTAGAAAAAGTGCGTGAAATAGTTGTATGGAACTTGAGGGATCCCAACCAATTTTAACTTCTTAGAGTTATAGATTATAACATTGTTTTAAAATCCCCACAAAATGTGAACCTAAAACTGCTGAAAAAATGAAGTGTTTTAATTTTGTAAAAACCCACAACAGACATCTTTTCATTGTAGACAGGCACAAATCAAGGTATATTTTTCAGTTATCTTAACATTCTTCTCATTTTCCGTTTAAATCCTGCCATGGTTGTTTACCATCTGGGTGAACTCAGGCCAATTTACTTTATCTCTCTCTTTCAGCCTGATTTTTCTTATTTGAGAAAGGGGAAAGCCCATCTTAACCATGAAAGGTTGTTAGGATCAAATAAAAGAATATCCATAAAGTGCCTGGGAGGCTTTCCTCAGATGGAAGTTACTATTTTTTAATACTTTTAGAAAACATTTCACCCCTACCCTGCTCACCAGAGTGAGCATGATGGATGATTCCAGCCATGACCTTCTGTTCCTCCCCGACCTCCACTGAAACATATCTGTTCAGCTCCAGCAATAACAATCCCTCCTCTTTTCTCTAGACTTTAATCAGTCACTGGAGGCCAAGGAAGGGATTCTGCCCACTGACCAGTGAGCGAGCATCACAGTTTCTTTCTCATCCTATTTTTAGCTGATCAGACTTCTTAGTTCAATGTTTAGCATCAAATTCAAAGTCATTTCAAGTCTCCTCGTCACGTTTAACAGGTAGACGCTTTCCCAGGGGACAAGTGTTTTCTAGTTTGGCAAGTTTCATTTTTGCACCTTTTGCTCACAATGTAAAGACAAAGATGAAGCAAACGTGGGATTTAGGAGTGATAGCATTACTAAGTGCTAGGTAATAATTAATATACTTACAGTCATCCTCCCTATCAAAATAGAATAGAAATTATTTGGATTTTTGATACAAATAGAGTCAAATTGATTTACAGGAACTAAAATTACTTTATATTTGCATAATTTTTTTACTGTCTCCACTGCTGCAGAAACCAGAAGTACTGAGATATTTCAGGTAAAGCTGTACTGTGTCCCCATTGAAGTTACTTAAGGTGTTTCTGTTTTACTTTTAGCTAAGAAATTCCATTTAAGTCTAGAAAAAAAAATTGTCATCTTGTCTATTTAGTTCTAAAATAAATCACTGATAAAGGGAAATATATAAATAAGTTTACAAATGTAAATCACAATTAATTGAAAACTTTCCTCCAATTTTGGTTGATAGTACATAATACCTTAGAATAGGACTGTCCTAGCCCAGAGCTTTTCATAAAGAACCCACACTCCAGTGTGGTTTCATAAAGAACCCACTCCAGTGTTCTTGCCTGGAGAATTCCAGGGACGGGGGAGACTGGCGGGCTGCCGTCCATGGGGTCGCACAGAGTTGGACACGACTGAAGCGACTTAGCAGCAGCAGCAGCAGCCCAGAGCTTTTCATAAAGAACCACAGGGGTTCTTTTATAATGAGGAGTTAGACTTTGAGTACTTCTTCATCTATTTCGTGTTTTGTTTTTTCTTGTTTGTGTAAGAATTCTGAATACAGTTTCCTCTTTTTTGTCTCTAAATTATACTTTAATCTTCAAGCAGAGTACTTTAAATATTTTAGAAGATAAACCTTCAGATGTGGCCACTTCTGGGTAAAAATTCTATTCCATTTGGTTTCCCATGATTAATAGAAAAAACAGAAACCAACATTTACTGTTTATCATACCTCAGGCATTGTTCCGAACAGAGTTCCTTCCTCAACCTTGGCACCACGGAAACTTTGGACTGGATGATTCTTTGCTGTTTGGGGCTGTCCTGTACCTTGAATACCACTCAACAGCATCCTTGGCCTCTACCCACCGCATGCCAAGAGCACACATCCATCCTTCCTCCACCAGCTGTGGCAACCCAAATGTCTCTAGACATTGTCAAATGTCCTTTGAAGGGCAAAATCGCTCCCATTAAGCATCCTCCTCTATTGCATTTTATTTACTCTTTACAACAGAGACTATGAGAGTTTACATTATTTTTTCCGAGGTTACATAGTGGATTAATGAGTGGGTTCCTGGGATTCAAATTCCAGCTGGTCTAATTCCATAGTTCCTCCTCTTTTAAGAGATCATGCTGGGAGGTGCGGGGAGATGGGAAGAAAAGAAAAGAAAAAGATTTCTTAAAACATAAAAATTAATAGGTTTAAAAATTTTTATGTTTCAAGAAATAGATTCAGTAAAAATTATTCTGAATGCTACCCCTAATACTTTCTACATCTTCAAACCTCATTATCATCCCTAGGATGTGCTTTTTTAGCTGAAAAGTCAACCCCCAGCCCTTTCTCCCAACAAATATCTCATTTTTTCCTGAGAGATAAAAGTTGTCCAACATGAGTTTTTCCAGCTTTTTTTCCTCTTTATTTCAGTTTTCCAGCACCTAACCCATCCTTTCCCATTCTTCTTTCTAAGGCCAACCCCTCTGCCTGAACCTAGATCTCACCTCCTCCCTTCTCTCCAACCTTGCTTCATGAATGATTGCTACAAATTGTCCCTGTGACAAGTCTTCAGTTCTTCCCTAGGCCTGAGAACATGCTTCTCTTTTTGTAATGGTTAATTTTGTGTGTCAACTTGAGTAGGCCATACCTGGTACCCAGTTCTTTGGTCAAATATTGTTCTAGTGAGTGCTGTGAAGGTATTTTTTAGATGTGATTAGAAATCAGTAGACTTTGAGTAGAACAGATTACACTCCATAAAACGGGTGGGCCTTGTCCAACAGGTCAGAAGTTGGCCTCTCTGGAAGAAGAAATACTTAGGACTCAAACTGCAACTGTTTTTTGGTTTTTTTTTTTTGTCTTTTCTTTTTTCTTGTGAAGGGAGCTTTTAAAGTTTCGTTTGTATTCATTTTTTCGGTTGTGCCGGCTCTTCCCTGCTGTGCGCGGGCTTTGTCTGGTCGCTGGGAAGGGGGCTGCTCTGAGTTGCAGTGGGTGGGCTTCTC
Organism: Oreotragus oreotragus; assembly: GCA_006410675.1. NCBI lineage: Eukaryota > Metazoa > Chordata > Mammalia > Artiodactyla > Bovidae > Oreotragus > Oreotragus oreotragus. Next base: position 55,811 of record SJYX01012702.1, on the reverse strand, counting down.
ATAGCAAGGGCGACTCTCGTTGCAGGACACAGGCGCTAGTTGCATGGACTTCAGAAGTTGTGGTACGTGGTCTCAGTAGTTCTGGCACATGGAATTAGTTGCTCCACAGCATGTGGAATCTTCCTGGACCAGGGATCGAACTTGTGTCCCCTGCATTGGCAGGCAGATTCTTATTCACTATACCACCAAGGAAGTCTGAACTGCAGCTCTTATCTGGGTCTTCAGCCTGCCAGCCTACCCTGAAGATTTTGGATTTGCCAAGCCTCCATAACAACATAAGCCAATTCTTCAAAGTACATCTTTCTCCCTCTGTATACACCCTATTTACTCTATTTCTCTGGAGAATTCTAACACACTCCTTTTCCTTAAAAAAAAAAAAAAAAAGACTTGAAACTGCCTTGCATCTAAGCTAACGTGGCTCCTTCTCCACTATTATGCCCTCTCCTTCTGCTGACTACTCTTGAAGTCTGCATAAGGAGATGTTTGAAATGCTGGGGCTTTTTGCTTTGTGAAACAAGGACTTTATCTAACTCATTATTGCGAATCCAAAATTTGTCTAGCACAATAACTTGAATGTTGTGGATACTTGAGCTTACTCAGTTGAAATGTCAAGTCTTTTCTCTAAGTAAGGCTGAAAAACAACTGAGAAAAATGCAACAATAAACATTTCCTTTGATATTTCTAGACTTAGATGTTTGAGTTTGAACTCTGTTTATTAAAAACATTCTTGTTGGGCAATTTAGTCCTCTTTTCTCTCGAAAAATGTTTTCAGAGTTTCAATAAAAGAGTAACCCAAATGCAGAACAGGATCAGAAAAATCAATCCCCACATCAGATGAGTGGCTGGTAAACACTTTTCTATTTTATTATTACAAGTTTAACTCCTTCGTTTCTGTCCATGGCGCCTAGAATGCCCTTATAAAATTAGAACATTAGGAAAAGTTTGAGTTAATTATGCGTTTAATTAGATTTTTTTAAAGTCAATAAGGAGAAAAAAGAAACACGGTCAGAGAAGGAGTATTACTGCTGTTACTGAAAAAAGTAAGTTATGTTGGTTGGAATTTTGTCCTTTAGGCTGAAAATAAGAAAGTGAGTTTTAAAACAGAAACATATTTTTAGGGAATAAGAGTTTTTTAAAAAATTCAGTGGGAACTTACCATTGAGTTTTTAAAATAAGAATTTAGCAACACTCAGAGCACTCTAAATTGAAAAGAGAAAAAAAAATTACAATAGCAAAAACACCATAAATCAAATCACTTCCACTTTTATATTTGTTTTGTTTTTATAGTCCTTGCCCATTTATATAAATTAAAAATTTTTTCCCAACAATATATTATGAAATATTTCAAACAAATCACTCTATCCATCTTATTTTTGTTTTAAATACATTTCAAAGTAAGTTGCAGACAACAGTATACTTTACTATGACCAAATGGGATTTGTTCCAGATATGCGAGACTAGTTGAACATTCAAAAATCGATTAATGTAATACATCACATCAACAGGTTAAAGAAGAAACTCATATAATCATATCAATAGATGTTGAATAAAATTTGACAAATTCAACATTCATCATTATCAAAACTCTCAGCAAACTGGAAATGCCAAATAACTTTCTTAACTTAATAAAGGACATCTATTTTAAAAACCTATAGCTAGGATTATGTTTAATGATGAGAAACTAAATGCTTCCCTCTAAAACTAAGAGCAAGGATATCTCTTTTGCTATTCAGCATCATACAGGAAATCCTAGGTAATGCAGTGGAACAAGAAAATAAAAAGTATACAGAAGGGAAAGGAAGAAATGACACAGTCTTTGTTCCCAGATGGCATAAATGTCTATGTAGAAAATACCAAAAAAAATCAACCAAAAACTGCTGACACTGATAAGGAATTACAGCAAAGTTTCAGGATAAAAGATCAATATTGTTACTTTCCTATATATGCCAGCAAAGGAAAAATTGGAATTTGAAGTTAAAAAATAACACTGCTTACATTAGCATCAAAAAAATTTTAAGAGATACTTAGGTATAAATCTAACAAAATAAGCATAAGATCTATATGAGAGAAACTACAAATCCTAGTGAAAGAAATAAATGAAATCTAAATAAATGGAGACTTTATTTAGATAGAAATAAAAGAATCTAAGTGGAGTCCATGTTCATGGATAGGAAGCCTCAAAATCATCAAGATGTAAGTTTTTCTCAATTTATGGATGCTATACATCCTCAGACAAAATCCTGGAAAATTATTTTATAAATATCAGCAAACTGATTCAAAAGTTTCATGGAAAGGCAAAATACTCATAAGAGCCAATACAACATTGAAGAGGAACAAAGTCAGCGGACTAACACTGCCTGACTTCAAGACTTCCTATGAAACTACAGTGATGAAGACAGTGAGGTGTTGATGAAATAACAAACAGGTCAACAGAACTGAATAAAGAGTTCAGAGATAGACCCATACAAATATAGTCAACTGATCTTTGACAAAGAAACAAAGGTAATTCAGTGGAGAAAGGATGGTCTTTTCAACAAGTGATGCTGGAACTACTGGCTATCCACATGTAAATCATCATCATCATCATCATCTAGCCAAAGGCCTTACACTTTTCACAAAATTAATTCAAAGTAGATTACAAATGTAAAAATGCAAAGCTATACAATTTCTAGAAGATAAGTAGGAGAAAATATAGGTGACTACAGGTTTGGTGATAAGTTTTAGATAATCAAAGCATGATCAATGAAAGAAAAAATTCACAAGATGGATTTCATTGAAATTTAAAACATTTCCTCTGTGAAGGACACTGTTAAGAGAATGAAATGACAAACCACAACCGGAAAATATTTGCAAGGCACATCTAATAAAGGGCTTGTATCTAAAATATACAAAGAACTCTTTAAACTCAATGATAAAAAACCAAAACATGGGCCAACAATTTGAATAGACGCTGTCTCTTATACACATCTACAACCAAAAGTTCGTTTTATAAGTCTGTGAGTCTCTTCCTGTTTTGTAAGTTCATTTGCATCATTTCTTTTTAGATTCCACTTATAAGGGGTGTCATATGATATTTCTCCTTTCTGTATGACTTACTTCACTCTCTAGGTGACACTCTCTAGGTCCA
>SJYX01012702.1:34445-48341 GCA_006410675.1 Oreotragus oreotragus | reverse complement strand
GTTACTTTCTCTGCAGTTTTTCTGTAAACCTAAAGCTACCCTAAAAATAATTATTGACATTAAAAATTAATATTCTTAATATTAAAATTAGTATCAAATATAACTACCCACTTTTTCTTCACAAATATGTGTACAGTAATATAATACCCATGTTTTCCAGCTGTTTATCATGTTCTTACAAATATTTTTCTGGATTGCTGTTGACATTTTAAAGTTAAGGATTTTTTGTTTGTTTGTTTACAGAAGACTTTCCCCAAGTCAACTAAAAATGTAGCATATTTGTGACATAATGGTGATAACTCTGGTCCACTTTTTAAAAGAATAGATCTGTCTATTTATTTCTTGGCTGCCTTTAGTCTTCTTTGCCATGTGGAGGCTTTCTGAGTTGCAGTGATCGAGGGCTGCTCTCCAGTTGCGGTGCACATGCTCCCTCCTTGCAGGGACTTCTCTTGAGGAGCATCTAGGGGCTCACAGACTCTGGAGTATGGGATCACTAGTTGTGGTGCAGGGGCTTAGCTGCCCTTCTATAAGATCTTAGTTCCCGGACCAGGCATTGAACCCGTGTCCACGGTATCGACAGGTAGATTCCTAACGAATGGACCACGAGGAAAGTCCTTGATCGACTTTTTAAAGAAAAATAACATTCACCTTGAATATCTGAAAGCACTGCATATTTCATTATTTTCACTTCCGCTCTGAGTCTCCATGTGAAGAGGTTGACAATAAGGAAAGAGGTAAAGCCATTCACATCCCCTTAGAAAGTAGTTGTGCTTCACCACGATGGTGCAAGCCTGCCTGCCAACTAGGACCTTGTTGAAGGTGATGGTGGTTGCCAGGAACCGTGTGCTGTGCTGTGCTTAGTCGACCCCCATGGACTGGAGCCCACCAGGCTCCTGTGTTCATGGGGATTCTCCAGGGAAGAACACTGGAGTGTGTTGCATGCCCTCCTCCAGGGGATCTTCCCAACCCAGGGAGCAAACCCAGGTCTCCTGCATTGCAGGCAAATTCTTTACCATCTGATCCACCAGGGAAGCCCCCAGGAAACATATATGCCCCAAATCACATACTCCCCTTTCATCAGAGACATTAAGGAAAGGTTATGAATTTGTTCATACTGAGTGTCTACAAAACTTAAAGCACACATTATCCCTTCTAAATCAATTTTCAGGACCACTCACCTTTTACCACCCTCTTCCTCTCCAACTCTTTTTCCTCTGTTTTCATCCTTGGTCCTGCTCTGAGCTCTCAACTTCCTTTTATCTTCCCTTTGCTACATTCCATATCATTTTCTCCAATATATCTTCCAGTTTACCTTATATCATGTGTTGTTAAAGCCATCTGTTGATGCTTTTGTCATTTATTTCAGAGAATTTAAAAATTCTCCAAACATACATTTGCAAAAAATAAAGTATAATAAGTGCCAGTGGTCCCATTGCCCTGCTTCAATAAGTGTCTTCTTTTCACTTTTACTCCCATATATTTTCTCCACAGCAAAGTATTATTTATAGCAAATCTGGTAATCTTCTTTCAAGACTGCTTTTAAACATGTCACTACCACTCCTTGATAGTCATCCCTTGGCCTCTGCTCATTTGTTCTCCTCTCAGAGACTCTATCTGAGTCTTAGGGCATAGTGAGAAAAGGCTGGGAAAGTGTGACATACCCAGGCAGAGAGAAGAAACTGGCACTAGAGGTCTCAGGGCGGTTGCCTCTCCTGGGAGTCCTGTGGCACAATGATCAGTTTGTAATTAGAGTGTAATAGTGACCTCTGTCATAAACTATTTGTTTTATTCTGTCCCTGGGTCACTCCTCTGGATCCATGGCTTTGTGGCTCAAGAAGTTGCTCTTCTGAGTCTTTTTATTGTATATGCATTGAAGTACTTAAAAAAAAAAAAAGACCTCAAATAATTCCTTGAGATACATTTCTGAGGAAAATGAGTGCACGAGGAAAGAACACACGTGAGCAAGAATCCAGGAGACTCAGGCCAGCAGAGACTGCAGACAATTTTAATATTTTATCATTATAATTCTGTTAAGTTTTGCTATACATATTTTGAGGCTCTGTTTTAAGATACTGATTTCTTTTAGTTGGGATGCTTAGTCCTTTTACATTTAATGTGATTCCTGACATGATTTTAAGTCCATCATCTTAGTATTTGTTTTCTATTTGTTCTTTTACTGGATTTTTTTGTATTAATCAAATATTTTCCTCCTATTTTATCTATCCTTTTATACTAACTTGAGATGTTTTGATGATGTAGGAAATAAATTGCTGACTCAAAAACCTTGTATACCAAAATTCACATAGTCACAGTTCTTACTCTTGTACTTTTGCATTGTAGTTATTATTTTTCTATGTGAAATAATTTGGCCTCCTATTTCAAGGTATATGTGGGTGGTATAACTGTGTAGGAATAGATGTGTGGGGGGCTATGTGTGGTGTATATGTGAACGTATTGCATTTATGGATATGTGTACATGTGCATACAAACGTATGCTTGTTCATGTGTCTGCATGTATTGTGTGCCAAGTGAGTGCTACCTTTAATTCCTAAATAACTAGGTGATGAATTTTAAAGGCACATTTCATAATTTAATGACATCATTTTATTAATTTCTGAATACAATCAAGTAATTCATTAAAGGACAGCGGACTGGTCTTTCAGAATAAATGGTTCTGTCAAACTACTTTAACGTGTAAGCCAGAATTTAACTCAAGTATTTGAAGAAAAAAGTTGTGCATTCATAAAATCTCTCAAGGGGCAGATATGAATGATGCCCTAATTTAATTCAGCATGTATTTCCATAAAATCTTACAGCAAAATTCATAAAACATAGTAAGATAACATGTCAGCCAATTCTAGCATAGGAGAAATATACGCTGTTTTGGTTTCACGTCAACTTTTTTTTTTTTTGACTGATTTCTGAAGGAAATACCTTCCTCTCCCTCCAGTAATGTGCTTAAACTTTGTTTGGAAAGCTTCAAGGGAAGGGAGGTTTTAAGCGAGGTCTGGAGCAGACTGCCTGGAGAACTTACTTCCCTTGGTGATTGATATGATCCAGGCTTACAGCATGCAGGTATGATGCAAGTCTGTGCATGTGTAGAGATTATGTTTAACCAACGGTTTTCTTGGTGAAGGAGTGAATTTGAACTCTGGGGAATTTTGAGAAATAATTCCACGAGGTATAACTATAACTAAGGTCTCTTTGATGTGGCCAAGTTTTTTTCTATTAGCAGTATTATATTCATTCATTTTACCTTGATTTTGGTACTGTGATAAAGACAAAAAAACCTGTCATTCAATACATTAATTCACAGTTTTTAAATACTTGTGGTTCTGGGTTTTCTGCCAGGCACCATGGGCAATCTGACATGAAAAAGTCTGGGTTACTGTTTAAGGAAGACACAGCCTAGTAGAGGGAGCTGTAATATAAGCATAGATCGCTACAGGATAAAGGAGAGACATGCACCTTAAATCTGCACAGCAGAGGCCGGGATCGATCAAAGAAAACCTCAGGAGAGAGAGGACACTGGAGCTGGGCCCTAAAGGATGAGTGGAAATTTGATAGCCACTGATGAAGTGGATGGTGTTTTTAGGGGCAGACATATGGGCAAAGGTACAGTAGTGGATTGAGAGGAAAAGAAACAATTCTGTTTTGTTGGTATACAAAGTGCAAGAGGAAGCAGTAATAGATAATTCAGGAAAGATAAGATGGACTATACTGAGGAGCATGTTAAATGCCAAGCTACCATTATCACCAACTGAATGATTAACCTTTTATTATTCCCCTCACTATGTGTTAAAAACAGGACCAGCTGCTGTGGAGACATATAGAAGAAGGAAACCTAGTCTATATGCGGCTAGGAAATAAAATATAGTTCAGTTCCTCCAATTTTAAATTGTCTCCACCCTTTTTAACATTATAAATATTTTGGTTTTTTTTAAATGCCTTGTTTACATTAGTATTTAGTTACGGGACTTCTTGGTGATCTAATGGTCAAACCTCTGTACTCCCAATGCAGAGGGGGTCCAGGTTTGATCCCTGGTTGAGGTACTCAGTCCCACACGCTGCAACTAAGACCCAGTGTAGCCAAATTAATTAATTTAAAATTTAGTTAAGTATAGATTTAACTTTGTATTTATGTGAAATTGATACTTACTATCATTTGCAGGCTTCCCAGGTGGTGCCAGAGGTAAACAACCCACTGTCAAAGCAGGAGACATGAGAGATGCAGGTTTGATCCCTGGGTCTGGAAGATCCCCTGAAGAAGCATATGGCAACCCACTCCAGTATTCTTGCCTGGAGAATCCCATGGACAGAGGAGCCAGGTGGGCTACAGTCCATAGGGTCACAAAGAGTTGGACACGATTGAAGTGACTTGGTGTGTGTGCACACACACACACACACACACACACACCCCATTTACATTGGCATTAACTGGAAAGCTGGTTCAAATAACAAAACAGTTTTTCATCAATCTGCTTATGGCTCCTTTCATCAGTACCATCTGCCTATAGTACCTATTCCTTTCTGAGCTTTAGTCTGCCAAGGTCATAGAGATTTCTATAAACTTTTTATCATTCCTTAAACGTTAAGAATGCAGAATTTCAAATATACTTGCCAGTCTTTAACATTAAACATCTAGGATATGTACGGCCACTACTTAATAATTCCCTAGGTATCTACCTTCTGTTCTATGTTTTCTCCAGTTTCAGACTGTGGAAGGTAGAAGACAGAATCTCATTTTTAAAATTTACATTTATTTACCAATCGCCAATAAGCTTGAATGTCTTTTCCTGTATTTATTTTACATTCAAGTTTCTTATTCCATGAAATGATCCTCTGTCCTGCCTTTTGATCTTCTATTAAAACATTTATCTTTTGCAAAAATTGATTTGTAGGACTGTTTACATGTTTTAAACACCAATCCTTTATCAAGTATATGCCTTATAATAAATTCCCTCAGTTTGAGGTTTATCTTTGTTTCATTTATGGCATCTTTTGATATACGGAAGTTTTAATTATCCGAGTTTATGAATCTTATCCTTTATGATATATAGTTTTAAAATCTTGCCTGAAATCATCCTTTCCTAATCCAAGATCATAAAGATATTTTCCTATATTTCCTTTAAATTTTTTTAAATTTAATAATTTAGACCTTGGCAGACTAAAGCTCAGAAAGGAATAGGTACTATAGGCAGGTGGTACTGATGAAAGGAGCCATGAGCAGATTGATGAAAAACTGTTTTGTTATTTGAACCAGCTTTCCAGTTAATGCCAATGTAAATGGGGTGTGTGTGTGTGTGTGTGTGTGTGTGTATGTGTATGTGTGTGTGTGCACACACCAAGTCACTTCAATCTGTTCACACTTACATTTTTTATTCACTTGAAATCTGTTTTGTGGAATGAATTAAAGATTTAAATATAAATTTTTAGTATGGACAACCAGCCCCTCCAGCATTCTGTCCCCAGGAGCCAATGGCTCTTCCGGTAGATCTGAAGCTTCCTTATATGTGGATCTGTCTATAGGCTGTTCATCAGTTGAGCAGTTCTCTCCCTGTGCTAACCTACTCTGTCATAAACTACAGTGTCCTTTAAGCTTTAAGTGCAAAATTAATAGCTTTAAGATACAAGATGCATGATATTTTTTAATTAAAAAATATTTGTTGATTTACAACATTGTGTTAGTTTCTGGTATGCAGCAAAGTGATTCTGTTAAACATATATTGTTTCCTTTTCATTATGGTTTACTATAGGATATTGAATATAACTCCCTATGCTATACAGTAGGACCTAGCTGTTTATCTATTTTATATATGGCAGTGTGTATCTGGAGAAGGCAATGGCACCCCACTCCAGTACTCTTGCCTGGAAAATCCCGTGGACAGAGGAGCCTGGTGGGCTGCAGTCCATGGGGTCGCTAAGAGTTGGACACGACTGAGCGACTTCACTTTCACTTTTCACTTTCATGCATTGGAGAAGGAAATGGCAACCCGCTCCAGTGTTCTTGCCTGGAGAGTCCCAGGGACGGGGGAGCCTGGTGGCCTGCCGTCCATGGGGTCGCACAGAGTCGGACACGACTGAAGCAACTTAGCAGCAGCAGCATACTATAAATATATAATCATATATAGACACTATAAGAGGAAAAGCTAACCTGTAAAGTGCTGTCTATGATTATTTTTTGTGGTAAGTCCAGGGGCTGGTTTAAGTAGCTATATTCAATAATTTATTATTAGGATTAAACCTATACATACATTTCAATACTTGCTTGAAATAAAGTCAGATATGCTGTTTATCAGGATCCATTAACTTAGGCTCTGCACTTTGTCAATTTTCCAGAAATTGTAATAAATTTGTATTGACCCAATTCAAATTTGCTATAGAATGTTTCTGAGGACCAAAGACATAGTATTATTAGGTTGGTACAAAAGTCATTGCAGTTTCAGACCATGAATTTTAAATCATTATAATTAGGCTCAAACACAACTTTATTGATCAAACTAGGAACATTATAATCAATATATTTTTGCCAACGAGAAATAAGTCTGTTTATTGCTGTAATGTAAAACTCTGTGCTTTGGGATTTGACACCCTCTTGGAGAGGATTTTCTGAATCCTGTGGGTTGTGGAAGCATCCAAAAGTTGTCAAGTTACTTGAAGTAGTGTTAGCTGATTGGTGAGAGGTTAGGAAAATATGGCAGGTGAGGCAAAACTTCATGGCCCAACTCGCTCAACTTTTGAAGCACTGGTTGCACAACATGAGGTCAGGCACTGTCATAGAGAAGAACTGGGCCCTTTTTGTTGACCAGTGCTGGCTGTAGGTGCTGTGATTTTTTTGTGTATCTCATCAATTTGCTGAGCATACTTCTCAGATGTAATGGCTTCCCCGGGATTCAGCAAGCTGTAGTGGATCAGACCTGCTGCAGACCTCCAAGGAGTGCGCACAACCTTTTTTTGGTGGAGAGTGCATGCTCTCTCTGCTGTCTCTTCTCAAAAGGACACTAATCCTGTCACAGTTCCCTACCCTTAAGACTTAATTTAACTTCTAATTACTTCTTTATTCTAAATACAGCCGAGTTGGGGATTGGGGCTTCAATATAGGAGTTTGAGAGGGATACAAAGATTCAGTCCTTAACAGGTAGCTATTTATTAATAAATACCTTCATTTAACTTATTTTCCAGGTTTAGTCCTCTTCATTCCCTTTTAAAAACACGTATACTTAAACGGCCGGACAAATGCCTGTGACTAGAAGGCATTTGTGACTGGTACGCCCCAAAATAATATTCTCACATTTTGAATGGTCAGTTGTGTTGATTCCAAACCTGTTCATGCCCCACTGAACTTGTAACTGTATAATTTAATGTCATACAAACTGGCGGCTCAGTGGTAAAGAATCTGCCTGCACTGCAGGAGACACGGGTGACACAGGTTCAGTCCCTGGGTTGGGACGATCCCCTGGAGGAGGGCATGGCAACTCACTCCAGTATTCTTGCCTAGAGAATCCCTTGGACAGAGAAGCCTGGTGGGCTACAGTCCATAGGGTTGCAAAGAGTTGGACACGACTGAAGCAACTTAGCATGCACAGCAATGCAAACAAACTCATAGATATGAGCAAAAAGAAAAAGAGTCATTGTTNGGAAATGGCAACCCGCTCCAGTGTTCTTGCCTGGAGAGTCCCAGGGACGGGGGAGCCTGGTGGCCTGCCGTCCATGGGGTCGCACAGAGTCGGACACGACTGAAGCAACTTAGCAGCAGCAGCATACTATAAATATATAATCATATATAGACACTATAAGAGGAAAAGCTAACCTGTAAAGTGCTGTCTATGATTATTTTTTGTGGTAAGTCCAGGGGCTGGTTTAAGTAGCTATATTCAATAATTTATTATTAGGATTAAACCTATACATACATTTCAATACTTGCTTGAAATAAAGTCAGATATGCTGTTTATCAGGATCCATTAACTTAGGCTCTGCACTTTGTCAATTTTCCAGAAATTGTAATAAATTTGTATTGACCCAATTCAAATTTGCTACAGAATGTTTCTGAGGACCAAAGACATAGTATTATTAGGTTGGTACAAAAGTCATTGCAGTTTCAGACCATGAATTTTAAATCATTATAATTAGGCTCAAACACAACTTTATTGATCAAACTAGGAACATTATAATCAACATATTTTTGCCAACGAGAAATAAGTCTGTTTATTGCTGTAATGTAAAACTCTGTGCTTTGGGATTTGACACCCTCTTGGAGAGGATTTTCTGAATCCTGTGGGTTGTGGAAGCATCCAAAAGTTGTCAAGTTACTTGAAGTAGTGTTAGCTGATTGGTGAGAGGTTAGGAAAATATGGCAGGTGAGGCAAAACTTCATGGCCCAACTCGCTCAACTTTTGAAGCACTGGTTGCACAACATGAGGTCAGGCACTGTCATAGAGAAGAACTGGGCCCTTTTTGTTGACCAGTGCTGGCTGTAGGTGCTGTGATTTTTTTGTGTATCTCATCAATTTGCTGAGCATACTTCTCAGATGTAATGGCTTCCCCGGGATTCAGCAAGCTGTAGTGGATCAGACCTGCTGCAGACCTCCAAGGAGTGCGCACAACCTTTTTTTGGTGGAGAGTGCATGCTCTCTCTGCTGTCTCTTCTCAAAAGGACACTAATCCTGTCACAGTTCCCTACCCTTAAGACTTAATTTAACTTCTAATTACTTCTTTATTCTAAATACAGCCGAGTTGGGGATTGGGGCTTCAATATAGGAGTTTGAGAGGGATACAAAGATTCAGTCCTTAACAGGTAGCTATTTATTAATAAATACCTTCATTTAACTTATTTTCCAGGTTTAGTCCTCTTCATTCCCTTTTAAAAACACGTATACTTAAACGGCCGGACAAATGCCTGTGACTAGAAGGCATTTGTGACTGGTACGCCCCAAAATAATATTCTCACATTTTGAATGGTCAGTTGTGTTGATTCCAAACCTGTTCATGCCCCACTGAACTTGTAATTGTATAATTTAATGTCATACAAACTGGCGGCTCAGTGGTAAAGAATCTGCCTGCACTGCAGGAGACACGGGTGACACAGGTTCAGTCCCTGGGTTGGGACGATCCCCTGGAGGAGGGCATGGCAACTCACTCCAGTATTCTTGCCTAGAGAATCCCTTGGACAGAGAAGCCTGGTGGGCTACAGTCCATAGGGTTGCAAAGAGTTGGACATGACTGAAGCAACTTAGCATGCACAGCAATGCAAACAAACTCATAGATATGAGCAAAAAGAAAAAGAGTCATTGTTTCTATGAGAACTAAATTGGCAGTTCTTGGAAAGATCCTTTTCATAAGTGTAGTAATAGTTGACAAGACCACCGTAAGATATCGCATGCATGCATGTTCAGTCTCTTCAGCTGCGTTCGACTCTTTGAACACCATGAACTGTAGCCCTCCAGGCTCCTCTGTCCATGGCATTCTCCAGGCAAGAGTTCTGAAGTAGGTTGCCATGTCCTTCTTCAGGGGGTCTTCCTTACCCAGGGATTGAACCCAGGTCTCCTGTCTTCTGCTTTGCAGGCGAATTCTTCACCGCTGAGCCACCAGAAAAGCCCCCTGTAAGAGATTAGCAAACAGTAAGCGAAAATCTAGGATCTGCACCAAGATTGTTTCATAAATGTCTTCAGTTCTCCTTTCACTTTAAAGAAACTGAAACTGGATATCATAGCAAATGTGTTACACGTATTTTTTATGGAAAGATCTGGTTGTGCATCTCCCAAGTCAGCAAATTCAAAGCATGAACATTATTAAGCATGTTCACATCATGTTCATTTCACTGTAAAATGTTAATGCATGCTTTTGAAAAAATATTTTTAACTGCCTTCATTGACTATCTGCTTTTCCCAATCACGTCAAAAAAAGCATTCTGTTGCTGACCAGGGCTACATTGGGGTCATAATCAGTACTCTATTGACACAAAGTCTAAGCCGCAGATAAAACTCCAGTCTTCAACATTGTTTCTCTGGTTTGCTTAACTCAGCAGCCAGCCACCCATATGTATAAAGGAGCTTTGTGCAAGCACCAATTATCAAAAGGCTGTGCTTTCATCCACGCCATTAATTTTTGAAGTCAAAGGATAATGTGAGTGCATTGGCAAACACTACTACACAGACTCTTGGGATACACAATCTTAGGAAAGGTCATCTCCTCCAGGACTGAATAGACCTTCATTTCTTAACCTAGTCACCTGCAGTGTGTATTGATTATAGTATGGGTGGGGCTTCCCTGATGGCTCAGATCAAAAATCTGAGTCAAAAATCTGGTCAAAAATCTGCCTGTGATGCCGAAGACCTGGGTTCGATTCCTGGGTGAGGAATATCCCCCAGAGAAGGAAATGGCAACCCACTCCAGTATTCTTACTTGGAAAATCCCATGGACAGAGGACCCTGGCCAGCTATAGTCCATGGGGTCACAAAGAGTCAGACACGACTGAGTGACTAATGTTTTTCACTTTCAAGTGGGAGCTGGTTCCTTGACCAGGGACCAACCAGCACCCACTGTGTTGAAAATGTGGAGACTTAACCACTGGACCACCAAGAGATTCCCCACATTTTTCGTTAGATTCTGTCCTTTGTCCTGACTGCACTGCAGTGGAAGAAATAGCAATTAATTCATGTTTTCATTTTCAAATATCAGAACACCACACCCAAAAGGATCCCACTTATTTACTCACTTATTTTGAGTAAATAAGCCCACTTATTTACATAGATTTTCCTCTGCTTCTACCAGATCCTGTCTTACTTCATCTCCTCCACCAGGCACACGCATTCAGAAAGTCCTCAGCGCAGTCAGGTTTGCTAGACCCCGCTTGTGACCCTCCATTTGCCTGTTGCCTGCTGCTCTATGTTTGGAGACTACGTTAAACAGCTGTTGGCAACTGCATCTCCTCCAATGTTCCCCTTCCTGCTTAATCCAAACAGGGCAGAGGTTGAGACAAGGGGGAGAGAGGTACTTCAGCTACAAATCTCACCACCCCCACTGCTATCTAGTGTGACTTTGCTGACTGCAGTGTTTCCAGACCCTTTTGTATTACCAGCATCACAATGACAAACTCGCTCAATTGACTAAAATGACTCTTTGAACTCTAACCAGAATGGACATGTTACATGTAACAAGGAGTGCTATGAATTATGTTCATTAAGGTTACTCTCTGTGACCGGTTCCATGGGATTGTCTAAATGAAAATGACTTGGGCTTAGAACAGCCATAATTAGGAGGGAAAAGCTGTGCTGAGAACTTTCTAAATTGGTGTAAAAAACAGTGGTAGAATAAAAGACTCAAAGAGCTGGGAGGAACATTGGAATTCATCTAGTCTAAACGCTCATTTTACGGATTAAGTAATAGCCAATATGTTTTTCGTCAGGAATATCATTGGCGTTTGGGCAGGACAATACTTTTGCTCTGAGGGACCATCCCACACATTGTAGGATGTTTGGCATCCCTGGCACCTGCTCACTGAATACCAGGAGGTGCCAGTCATTATGACAACCACTATTCCCCCACCAGCTTCCCAGTGGGCGCTCCCCAAGGGAGTGGTACCCTCCCTGTTGAAAACTTTTGAGCCCTATGGGTCAGAGACAACCAGAAAACCCATGCTAACACAACTGACTCATTGACACCCCCTCTGAAACGTTAACATGGGCGGAAATCAATGAGGGATCTTATTTAAAACGCAGACTCTGACTAGGGTGGTCTAACCAGGTTATAGGTGATGCAGAGACTCTGTTAGTTTGCAGACTCCACTTTGAGTAACAAAAGAGTCCAGGGATCTAGATGATAGGATGTGTGAAGTCTCTAGAGGTCCTTACCAGGTCCTTACCCGCCCAGAGCTGTGGCTCTGGAATTCTGCAAATGGTACCTGCCCTCTGTACAAACTTCTCAGGAGATCGCCTCTAGCTTTATCCTGGGAACTCTGCCTTAGTGTGAGCCTTCTCCTACGTGATCTGATGGCAGTCTCTGCCTTTATCTCTGTGCACAGCAGGCTTAAGGTAATTATTTTGTTTGTTTCCAGAGCCTGACTTTATGAAAGGTCATCTCTTGGAGTCTTGTTTCTTCACCTGTCCAGCTGCAGCTCCAGGAAACTCAACTGAGACCAAAATCAAGATACCTGCTTCCTGAAGGTGAGCTGGTGGAGGCAGGAGGTTCCGGGAGTGCCAGTAGCTGTCATCTGTCTCAATGACAGAGCTGAATAGACACTAGGTTTCCTGCTTCCTGCTCAGAGATCCTCTCCAGGGACCCAGGTTCTCATCCCTTCTAGTCCTACCATTAAGTGAAACTCTGTCAGTCAGTACATCTGTTAACTCACCAGGGAACTGCCACCCACTCTGCTTTTGCAAGAAGTCCATAGGAACCAGCTTCCTGGTTGAAGTGCAACGCTGAGAATCTTGCAACATAGAACAAATGGCCTAATGAGAAGGGAGTCCCCACAGGCACTGTTGATGGTCCCCTCTCCCCATTCCTGGTATTTGGAAGCAGTTGCTTGGAAAATTTTGAGTTGGGTTCATCTCCACTGGTAAACAATTGATAAAACAATTGAGATACAAAGAAGTTCATTCACTACTCACAGAATATCATCTCTGTATCCTCCATGACCTTTTCTGGTTCCTTCTGTTCCTTTTCAGCCAAAGAAACAAGCCAGAAGGCCATCCATGTGGGTGAGTAGACATTTTATGGGGAGCCCCTGGTGGCTCAGGCAATAAAGAGTCTGCCTGCAGTACGGGAGACCCGGGTTTGATCCCTGGGTCAGGAAGACCCCCTGGAGAAGGAAATGGCAACCCACTCTAGTATTCTTGCCTGGAAAGTCCCATGGACAGAGGAGCCTAGCAGGCTACAGTCCATGGGGTAGCAAAGAGTCGGACATGACTGAATGACTTCACTCTTTCTCTTTTCAGTGTTCCATGAAACTCTATAATGTCTGTCTTAACCTGGGTCCCCTGAAACCAGAGGCTGAGACACATGTTTGCGTGATGGCAGATTATCTGAGAACGGAGATAACATGAAGCAGCATGGCAGACAGAGGAAGTCGAACCAAGAGGGAGGGGAAGGAAAATAAGGACAATTGTCAAGTTGGCCCCTTGACAGGTGATGCTGCTGGGTTCTTCCTGCATCCTATGAAATGACCTGAGAACTGACTAGAGCAGCAGTCCCCAGCCTTTTTGGTACCAAGGATCAGTTTCGTGGAAGACAGTTATTCCACAGATGTGGGTGAAGGGGTGGTTTGGGGATGATTCAAGTGCATTGCATTTATTATGCACTTTCAGTTCAGTTCAGTTCAGTTGCTCAGTCATGTCCGACTCTTTGCGACCCCATGAATCCCAGCACACCAGGCCTCCGTGTCCATCACCAACTCCCAGAGTTCAATCAGACTCACGTCCATCGAGTCAGTCATGCCATCCAGCCATCTTATCCTCTGTCGTCCCCTTCTCCTCCTGCCCCCAATCCCTCCCAGCATCAGAGTCTTTTCCAATGAATCAACTCTTTGCATGAGGTGGCCAAAGTACTGGAGTTTCAGCTTTAGCATCAGTCCTTCCAATGAACACCCAGGACTGATCTCCTTTAGGAGAGACTGGTTGGATCTCCTTGCAGTCCAAAGGACTCTCAGGAGTCTTCTCCAACACCACAGTTCGAAAGCATCAGTTCTTTGGCACTCAGCTTTCTTCACAGTCCAACTCTCACATCCATACATGACCCTGGAAAAACCATAGCCTTGACTAGACGGACCTTTGTTGGCAAAGTAATGTCTCTGCTTTTTAATAAGCTATCTAGGTTGGTCATAACTTTCCTTCCAAGGAGTAAGCATCTTTTAATTTCATGGCTGCAGTCACCATCTGCAGTGATTTTGGAGCCCAGAAAAAT
>SJYX01012702.1:21100-31748 GCA_006410675.1 Oreotragus oreotragus | reverse complement strand
TCCATCACCTCCACTAGCTTTTTTGGTAGTGATGCTTTCTAAGGCCTACCTGACTTCACATTCCAGGATGTCTGGCTCTAGGTGAGTGATCACACCATTGTGATTATTGTAATCTAGTGTCACCATGATCTGACAGGAGGACCAGTCCGTGGCCGGGAGGTTGAGGGCCCCTGAACTAGAGAACAAAAGGAAGAAGGCTTACCAATCACCTCTCACTCCAAGGGTGGGCCTAGTGGGGCTGACTCCCTGAGCTTTCGCGTTGTGCAGCTATGAGTGCCCAGTGAGTTCCTGAAGGAATCCTAGGGCAGAAGGTGAGGTTGAGTGAAATGTTAAGGGTTGCCCAAGAGGCAGTAATCCTAGAGGCAATAGATACTGGAAACAGCTCCAGGAATCCTGGGAGATGGAGACAGCAACACCCGCCCTCCCACCCCCGAAGTGTCTTTGGCAGGCCAAGCACTGGCTCTTGTCTTTATTTGGCAGCTGTAGTTTCTGAAAGTCATATTTCCAACCTGAATTCTATAGCCATGCATTGTCATAACAAGGACCCCAATGGGAGTCTGGAAACTTTGTTCTTAGAGAATTACAGACTCAGTTTAGAGCATTTCCCAAGGGTTGATTTCTCACTGTGAATTTGGGAAGACTGGCCATAAAAAGAGCTTTGGAAAACTGGATGTGCATGTGCGTGTGTGCGTGCTAAGTCGCTTCAGTTGTGTCTGACTCTTTGTAATCCTATGGACCATATCCTGCCAGGCTCCTCTGTCCATGGGATCCTCCAGGCAAGAATACTAAAGTGGGTTGCCATGCCCTTCTCTGGAAAACTGGATATGTACATGCAAAAGAACTACTTATAACATATACAAAACTTAAGTCAAATCTCCTCAAAGACCTAAGCATAAGAGCTAAAACTGTAAAACTCCTTCAAGACAATAAAGGGGGAAAACGTCCTAACAGTGAGTTTGGCAATTATTTCTTGGACATAACACCAAAAACAGGCAAAAAAAAAAAAAAAAGTAAAAGTAGGTAAATTGGATGACATCAAAACTAAAAATTTAAATGCACTGAAGGACCCTCCACATGGAATGGAAGAAAATATTTATAAATCTTATATCTGATAAGGAGTTGACATCTAGAATATGCAAAGAACTCCTACAGCTCAACAACAAAGAAGCCAACCACTCAATTTAAAAACGGGCAGAGGACTTGAATAGAGAGAATCTCAAAAGAAGCCACAAACAAGAAAAGCGCATAGAAAGATGCTCACCACAATTTTTAGGGAAACGCAAATCAAAACCAGAACGAGAGGCCGCCTCATACCCATTAGGGTGGCTACTGTATTAGTTTGTTATGGCTGCCATAAGCAAACCACAGGCTGGGGCGCTTTAACAGTAGAGCTTTGTTTTCTTGCATTTCTGGAGGCTGGAAGTCCCGAGGTGCTGGCAGCTTTGGTTTCCCCCAGGGCCTCTCTCTGTGGCTTGCAGATGGCAGCCTTTTCACTCTATCCTCACCTGGCCTTTCCCCTGTGTGTGCACATTCTTGATTTCTCTCCGGATGACCAAATCCCCTTTCCTTACGAGGACACTAAGTCAGATGGGCTTGAGGCTCACCTTAACGGCTTCATTTTCATTTAATTACCTCTTAAAGACCCTATATCAAAATATGATTACATTTAGATACTGGCTGGGACTTCAGCGTACTAAATTTCAGGGGGCATAGTTCAGTCCATAACGGCAACTATGAGAAAACAGAGAAAATAACAAGTGTTGGCAAGGACGTGGACACATTGCAACCCTTGTGAATTGCTGGTAGGAGTGTAAAGTCATACAGCTGCTGTGGAAAGCAGTAGAGTGGTCTTTAAAAAATTAAAAATAAAACTTTCTTATGATCCAACAGTTCCACTTTTGAGTATGTACCGCGAAGAACTGAAAGCAGGGTCTTGAAGAGATTTTTGTACACACATTCATAGCAGCATTATTTACAATAACTAAAAGGGAGACATAACCCAAGTGTCCATCAAGGGGTGAATGGATAAACAAAATGTTGTTTATGCATGCAAATGAGTATTATTTAACCATAAAGAGGAAAGAAACACTGACACATACTACAACATGGATGAATCTTGAGGACATTATGCTAAGTAAGCCAGTCACAAAAGGACAAACACTTATGATTCTACTTAAATGACACAGTCAATTTCATAGAGACAGAAAGCAGAATGGTGGATGCCAGGAGTGGGGTTGGATGTGAGGGCAGGTGGATGAATGGAGAACTGTTGATTAGTGGGGGGGTAGTTTTACTTCAGCAAGTTGCCAGGCTTTGGAGGTTAGTTGCACAGTAATATGAATGTACTTAATGCCACTGAGCAGCATACTTAAAATGCTTGTGTGTGTACCTGTGTGCTCGCTTGCTTCAGTCGTGTCTGACCCTTGGCGATCCTGTGGACTGTAACCCGCCAGGCTCCTCTATCCTTGGAGTTCTCCAGGCGAGAATACTGGAGTGGGTTGCCTTGCTCTCCTCCAGGGGATCTTCCAGACCCAAGGACTGAACCCGCGTCTCCTGTGGCTCTTGCATTGCAGGCGGGTTCTTTACTGCTGAGCTACTGGGGAAGCTCTGAAAATGCTTAAGGTGGTAATATTATTTTATATATATATTTCTGAAATTGAAAGTAGATAGAACAAAATAAACAAAAATAGCCATGGAGGTAATAGAGGAGGATAGTCATCGAAAATGGGTGGGGAGGGACTTCCCTGGTCCAGTCGTTAATAATCCATTTTCCAATGCAGGGAGGTGGGGAGGCAGGTTCAATCCCTGGTTGGGGAACTAAGATCCCACACGATATGGATCAACTAAACCTGTGTATTACAACTCCTGGGCCCATTCCACAACTACAGAGAAGCCTGTTTGCCCCAACGAAGAGGCCACGTAACACAATGAAAGAGCCCAGGTGCTGCAACAGAAATCCTGCAGGCTGCAACTGAAAGCCCAACAAATAAACAGAAATAGTCTTTAAAACATTTTAAAAAGAAAAAAAGTGGATGAGGAGTTGGATAAATGCATGAACTGAACATGAGCAAGTGGAAACTTTCAAGCCCCAATAAAAATGTTTCATTACCAAGTGGGAATGATTTAAACTATTGAATTTTGCTGATGCACAATAGCTGGTAAGAAATCTGCTGCAAAGGCAGGAGCAAACCCTGTAAATCTTGATCTCTTCCCCAGCCTTTGCTCATGAGGCCGCTCTGCATCGGTGCTTAAAATCAGACCATTCACCACAGGGCAGTGAAAAGAAATGTCCCTAGGGGATCAGGGGCCCCCCTGGCTACTGCTACACATCTATAGGGTTCTTTCTGGGCACTGCTGGTGCAGGAGGCTAATGCGCTTTGCCAGCTGTACTTAAATTAGTAACGAGGACATCATGAAGATGTCAGCTTGCAAGCCATTCAAGCAAATTGAAAAATCTGGAAAGATGGTTACACTGGTGGTAGTTGTTAATGGACTAAGTCATAAGGCTAACACTAACATTATGTTACCTAACATGCAATCAGCTTTGACAGCCGCCAGAAACCCAGAGTCACTGCTTGTGTAAAGCAGCAGGGCCATGGGGAAGACAAAACCCTTCAGTTTTTTTTTTTTTTGACATTTTGAACAGACTGATTTTCCATTTGGATTTTCCCAATGTCTCTGCTATTTGCTCATAAGATTTTACTGGCACTCTGTAATCTTCTCCAAAAATGTAAATAAAACAGTATGTAATTCACTTTAATTACATATTTTTAACTGTTAAAATAACCAATTTTTATAAATAGATATAAGAAGCAGTTTTTCTGACTGCTAAAATTATTTTATAATAAACACAATAAATGTTAGCATTTGTGAAGAGTCTAAAAGAGATGACAAAGCTCAGACTGAAGGGAAGAGAAAATCATTTAAGACCTGAGTTCCTACTACACTCAATTTGTGGTTATGTTTTTTGGTTTTACTTAAAACAGTATTCCTATTGTTTTAAAAGTTCTTTATGACCTTAGTGTCAGGAAAGATTAGTCCCATTTAGCAGGGTAAATTTTTAAATCAATTTTTATTGCAGTATAGTTGCTATACAATTTTTAGTTTCTACTGTACAGCAAAGTGAATCAGCTATATGCATTCTTATATCCCCTATTTTTTGGATTTCATTCCCAGTTAGGCAACCACAGAACACTGAGTGGAGTTCCCTGAGCGATACACTAGGTTCTCATCAGTTTATACATATAAACTATATATTTATAAATAGATAGAGTTTATCTATTTTATTCATAGTATCAATAGTATATATATATGTCAATTCCAATTTCCCAATTCATCCTCCCCCCAGCAGGATAAAATTTTTATATTAAATGTAAAACCCAGTTTTGAGCATTGGTTTTTAAGGGAGACAAATATACCTGAGTACATCATGAGAAACACTGGACTGGAAGAAACACAAGCTGGAATCAAGATTGCCGGGAGAAATATCAATAACCTCAGATATGCAGATGACACCATCCTTATGGCAGAAAGTGAAGAAGAACTAAAAATTCTCTTGATGAAAGTGAAAGAGGAGAGCGAAAAAGTTGGCTTAAAGCTCAACATTCAAAAAACTAAGATCATGGCATCTGGTCCCATCACTTCATGCCAAATAAATGGGGAAGCAGTGTAAACAGTGTCAGGCTTTATTTTTCTGGGCTCCAAAATCACTGCAGATGGCAATTGCAGCTGTGAAATTAAAAGACGCTTACTCCTTAGAAGGAAAGTTATGATCAACCTAGATAGCATATTCAAAAGCAGAGACATTACTTTGCCAACAAAGGTCCGTCTAATCAGGGCTATGGTTTTTCCAGTGGTCATGTATGGATGTGAGAGTTGGACTATAAAGAAAGCTGAGTGCCGAAGAATTGATACTTTTCAACTGTGGTGTTGGAGAAGACTCTTGAGAGTCCCTTGGAGTGCAAGGAAATCCAACCAGTCCCTCCTAAAGGAGATCAGTCCTGGGTGGAAGGACTGATATTGAAGCTGAAACTCCAGTACTTTGGCCACCTGATGCGAANTCTAGTCAAGACTATGGTTTTTCCAGTGGTCATGTATGGATGTGAGAGTTGGACTATAAAGAAAGCTGAGTGCCGAAGAATTGATGCTTTTCAACTGTGGTGTTGGAGAAGACTCTTGAGAGTCCCTTGGAGTGCAAGGAAATCCAACCAGTCCCTCCTAAAGGAGATAGGTCCTGGGTGGAAGGACTGATATTGAAGCTGAAACTCCAGTACTTTGGCCACCTGATGCGAAGAGCTGACTCATTTGAAAAGGCCTTGATGCTGGGAAAGATTGAGAGCAGGAGGAGAAGGGGATGACAGAAGATGAGATGGTTGTATGGCATCACCAACTCGATGGAAATGGGTTTGGGTGAACTCTGGGAGTTGGTGACAGATAGGGAGGCCTGGCATGCTGCAGTTCATGGGGTCACAAAGAGTCGGACATGACTGAGCGACTGAACTGATGTACAGATAAGAGTAACTGCAGTGGAAGGGTCTAGAATCATTTTATGTGCTAAAAGATTAATAAGCCTAGCAATACTAACTTAGAGAAAATTTGAGAGACAAATGTTCATGTTAAAGTACTTGAAGAGTGATTGGTTAAAAGATAAATTCTGTTTTTATGACACCAATGGTAGAAATATGGCTACTGGATAGAAATTAGACCAGAGAAATATTTTGGCTATTATAAAGGTTAAAATTCCTACTGCTAGTAGGAATTTTTAAGTCACATACTAAGGTACACAAAATGTAATTTTGTTTTTTCTGTCAGATTTTATCTCAAGTTTCCAAGTGCAGGGAAAATGTCATTTCAAGGAAAATCAGATCAGTTCACAATTTCTCAAATAGGGAGCATTTTTCTTGCTACAGATACACCAAGCGTGCACCAGGGCACAGGCATTAGCTAGGGATTCAGAAGCAGGCCATTCTCAAGCCACAGATGACAGGTCCTGAGGGGGATAGGCAGTGCTGATTTTAGGTAAGTATGGTCCAGGGACACTTTAAGTCTTATACTCTTTCTATTTCTTTGCCTCTCTCTCCCCTCAGTTCACAGAATCTTTATGGATTCAGGGAATAGGAGGCAGGCTAGAAAGGAATTGGGTTACTTATTCATCCAGATCCTTCTCGATGAACTTGACATTTTGAAGTCTTGTTCTGTTTGAAGTCACCCATTTGAGGCGATGGAAGCTTCAGACTATTCTTCTAGTGGCCCCAGTGGATGAGATTCTTGGGGTGAGAGGTATGAGGAAGGAACCCACCATAAATAGCAATAACGTTTTCCCTGACTACCATGGATTGGAGGCTCAGTATCGCCAAATGTTGTTCTAGGCACTCACATTTTATCCCTACTTAGCCCTGTGAGATAAACAGATTTATAGCATAACAACACTATCAAAATATTATCAAAACAAAACCAAACATCATTACTAACATCACTAACATACAGCCCATAATAAAATGTCCCCTACTACCCCAGAGGTGGTTTGATAACATTTTATAAAAGTCTAGCATCTAGGAGAAGGCAATGGCACCCCACTCCAGTACTTTTGCCTGGAAAATCCCATGGATGGAGGAGCCTGGTAGGCTGCAGTCCATGGGATCGCAACTGAGCGAATTCACTTTCACTTTTCACTTTCATGCATTGGAGAAGGAAATGGCAAGCCACTCCAGTGTTCTTGCCTGGAGAATCCCAGGGACAGGGGAGCCTGGGTGGGCTGCCGTCTATGGGATCACACAGAGTCGGACACGACTGAAGCGACTTAGCAGCAGCAGCAGCAGCATCTAGTTAAATTTCCATATGACATCTGGTGATTAAATTTTTTTAGCTTATGCTGATGATAATCTCTGAATAAATTATTATATTAAAGGTTGCAAAATGCTGATTTTAATATGGTCATTCGTCCTGTGCTTATTTGCTGTTGTTTTTTTTTTAAATTTATCTTCATATTTATTTTAACCTGTAGTGAAAGTAGTGAAACTGTTAATCACTTTGTCATGTCTCTTTTCGACCCCTTGCCTGCCAGGCACCTCTGCCAATGCAATTATCCAGGCAAGAATACTGGAGTGGGTAGCCATTCCGTTCTCTAGGAGATCTTCCTGCCCCAGGGATCAAACCCCAGTCTCCCACATTGCAGGCAGATTCTTTACTGTCTGAGCCACTAGGGAATTCCATTTAAGCTATAGAAACATGACAAAAGGGATTTCTCTGGTGGTCCAATGGTTAAGACTCCATGCTTCCACTGCAGGGGGCGTGAGTTTGATTCCTTGGTCGAGGAACAACTTGGCAAAAGAAAAACAAAAGAAAAGACATAAGTAAATTTGTAAAACAAAGCAAAAACACCCCTTCTTTTAAAAAGAAACATAGCAAAATCTGTTTTACTTTTTTAATATTTTTTTCCATCCAGTTTTATTGAGATATAACTGGCATATATCATTGTATAGGTTTAAAGTTTACAGCATAATGATTGGACTGACATATGTCATGAAATGATTATAATAGGTTTAGTTAACACTCATCATCTCATTTAGATTCAGCAGAAAAGAAATAGAAAAAAATGTTTCCTTGTGGAGCGCTCTTAGAAATTACCCTCTTAAGTTTCAGTGCAGCTGTATTAAATTATCTTTATCATGTTATACATCATATCGCTAATGCTTACAACTGGAAGTTTGTACCTTTTGACCAAATCTGATCTTTTTCAATGAGTTTGTTTTTGAAGTATAACTGACCTATAACAGATAAACAGTTCTATTGTATCGGTTTACAAGGTTAATGTCTCCGATATCACAGCTTTAAAGAAACACAACTGAGATCTGAAACTATAGCTGCCTCGTCCAAAGCTTGTAAGTTAATATTTTTGGTTTTATGTACCATCACTGCTGTATGTACTAGGAATAAATCAGCAGCAAACCATTATGCTCCCTTAGAATAGACTGTGCTGAAGAATTGAACTTTCTGGATCACCAGAGACATCTAGGCAAGAATAAAAGTCCTTTTGGCTAATACAGTTTCTATTGGGCAGTAATCTGTAGCATTCATTTCAAATTAATAAAACATTCAATTTGGAAGGAAATGATCATTTAATCTAACCACACAAGACTGAGAAGCATAATTTTCCCTTCTAATTCCATAAAATGCTTATTAGATTTGGAGTGCCTAGTAATCTTTATGAAATTGCACTAATGCTAAAATAAAACTGCACCAACTGGGCATGGTTATCCCGTGGCTGAACACAAAGCCAACCAAAAAAACACCTTTACAAATAAACAGCTCCACAATCTGAACAGTGTTGGCTGAATTTTAGAATTGCTTGATCTGCTGCAGGGTAATAATTCAATCTCATAAAAAGGAGAATTTTTCAGAGTATATGAGCCATGGAGATTGGGCATAAGCAAATCACGGCTGAACACCGTACTGGTTGTGACAGGCCCAGCCTGACTCTGTTTGGGGGTGTGCCACGAGAGACTTGCTTCCAATGCACAGTAATCATAAATGGCCATATCCTCTGATGAACCAGAGGAGAAATTCTGCTCCACCCTCCTGTACCCAGAAGTGAGTAACAGCTAAGAGTTATTGCATTTATTATACTTGCATAATAAGGCAGAGATGCACCTGGAGATGACTTACACCACGAAGTGTTCTGTTTCCATTATTCACACATGGAACACTCATTTATTTGAGAAACTGACAAATACTATTGAAGATTACAACACCTTAAAACAAAAAGCATAATGTCAAGGTCCCTGAACCTTCTCCCATCACATTTATAAGTGTGTGCTGCTGCTGCTAAGTCACTTCAGTCGTGTCCGACTCTTTGCGACCCCACGGACTGCAGCCTACCAGGATTTCTGTTCATGGGATTTTCCAGGCAAGAGGGGCCATTTTAAAATACAGTATGTGTGCATGCATGCTAAGTCGCTTCAGTCGTGTCCGACTCTTTATAACCCTATGGACGGTAGCCCTTCAGGCTCCTCTGTCCGTGGGATTCTCCAGGCAAGAATATTGGAATGGATTGCCACTCCCTTCTCCAGAGGGTCTTGCCAAGCCAGTGATTGAACCAGTGTCCCTTACATCTCTTGCATTGACAGGGAGCTTCTTTACCACCAGCACAACATAGGAAGCCCAAAATATAGCCTATAAAATGCATATAATGTAATACATAATAACAACTACCATTAAATGTAATAAATAACAGATAGCTATATTTGCCTCATTTACCCATTTGTCTAAAATATCACCATTTTGTGTTCTGTGTTCCTTGACTCCTAAAGGTATTGTGCATAAATATCATCTATGTGTTGATGGCTCCCCAATGGACACCCTGAATTGAACCCTTTCCCGACTTCTAGATTCATATATGCAGGGCCTGATTGACGTTTCCTTTTAAACTTAGCTCATTTTTTCCCTGGAAATATTCCTTAAGCCATCAGGCAGTGTGGCTTCCTTTCCCTTTATCTAATCCATTCACAAGTCAGTTCCCCTTTCAAATATATCCTGATTCTGTTCCTTTTCATCTCCATCAGTTCATCTCATCAACGTTATCCTCTCTGCAACTACCATGCTAGTACAAACTTCCATCACATTTTCTCCAGATTTTCTAATACCTTCAAATCTGCTTTCTATTTCCACTCTTATCCTCTACCATTCTTTAACACAGGCAATCAAAATGATCACAGATAGATAGATGGATAGATGATAGATAGATAGACCTATCCTTCATGAGTTTTCAATGCACTTCCTACTCAGCAGTGCCTCTAAGGTCCCATGTGACCTGGCTCTCCTTCAACCATATCTCTGCTCATCCACTATGTTTTAGTGTCTCCTTTCTGTTCTGTAAAGTCACAAAAACTATTTCCACATCAAGGCATATGCACATGTGCCCTCTGTCCAGAATGCTCTTTCCCCAGCTCTCTGTACAACCACAGGATCATTCAGACTCCAGCTCAAGTGTCTGCTTAGAGCGGTTCTCTGAGCTCCAAACATAAGCAGATCTCTCCTGGGGATTCACATTTATCACATCACCCTGTTTGGGTTCAGTTCAGTTCAGTCGCTCAGTCGTGTCCGACTCTTTGTGACCCCATGAATCACAGCACGCCAGGCCTCCCTGTCTATCACCAGCTTCTGGAGTTCACCCAAACCCATGTCCATCGAGTCCGTGATGCCATCCAGCCATCTCATCCTCTGTCGTCCCTTCTCCTCCTGCCCCCAATCCCTCTAAGCATCAGGGTCTTTTCAAACGAGTCAGCTCTTTGCATCAGGTGGCCAAAGTACTGGAGTTGCAACTTCAACGTCAGTCCTTTCAAAGAACACCCAGGACTGATCTCCTTTAGGATGGACTGGTTGGATCTCCTTGCAGTCCAAGGGACTCTCAAGAGTCTTCTCCAACACCACAGTTCAAAAGCATCAATTCTTCAGCGCTCAGCTTTCTTTATGGTCCAACTCTCACATCCATACAAGACTACTGGAAAAATGATAGCCTTGAATAGACGGACCTTTGTTGGCAAAGTAATGTCTCTGCTTTTCAATATGCTGTCTCAGTTCAGTTCAGTTCAGTTCAGTCACTCAGTCATGTCCGACTCTTTGCGACCCCATGAATCGCAGCACGCCAGGC
>SJYX01012701.1:125054-144087 GCA_006410675.1 Oreotragus oreotragus | reverse complement strand
TGTCTTATTTCTCTCAGTCTTGGGGACTCGGACTTCGGGCATAACAGTCTGAGAGGCAGTGAACTTAATGCTCTTCTAAGTGTAGCTCAAGGACCAGCAGCATCTGAATCACCTGGGAGCTTGTTGGAAAGGCAAACTCTCAGTCCCCTGTGCATCCACTATATTAACATTTTATTAAGATTCCCAGGTAATTCATGTGTATATGGGGCTAGTTGCAAAGAGCCTGCCTGACAAGGCAGGAGATGTAAGAGATTTGGGATCAATCCCTGGGTCGGGAAGATCCTTGGAGGAGGGCATGGCAACCCCCTCCAGGATACTTGCCTGGAGAATCCCATGGACAGAGGAGCCTGGCAGGCTACAGTCCAAAGAGCTGGATACTATTGAAGTGACTTAGCACAGCATACATATTAAAGAACACAGACATTTTCCTTCTAAAATACCAGTGGTCCTCAACCTTTTTGGCACCAGAGACTTGTTTTGTGGAAGACAATTTTTCCACAGACCAGGGGTGGAGGGATGTTTTGGGATGATTCAAGAACATTACATTTATTGTGTACTTTATTTTTATTATTATTGCATCGGCACCACCCCAGATCATCAGGAATTAGATCCCAGAGGCTAGGAACCCCTGTATAATAGCACTCACAGACAGCTAACTAGCATCTAATTACAAATCCGCCAGTTCACAATTTTGAAAGTCACAATGTTTGCTAATAAATTCTTCTTCAACTTTTAGAGCCTAACACAGTAAGAGAAGAGCTTCCCAGGTGGTGCCGGTGGTAAAGAACCTGCCTGCCAATGCAAGGGAAGTCAGAGACTCTGGTTTAATCCCTATTCTGGGGAAGATCCCCTGGAGGAGGGCATGGCAACTCACTCCAGTATTCTTGCCTGGAAAAATCCCATGGACAGAGAGGACCCTGGCCGTCTATGGTCCGTATGATCCCACAGAGTCCGACAAGACTAAAGGGACTTAGCACGCATGCACAATAATAGAAAAATTATATTTGATCAGTAAATATTGAATGAATTAATTAATGTTTCACCTTGAGTTGAAAATGTTTGTACACAAATTATTTGGACTAGCTAGATAATAAATCAGTGTCTTCCACAGTCAGTCCTAATGTTAAATAAAAGACTCTGGTATCATATAGGCCTCTGTTTTCTAGGCTAAATGTGTCTGGCTCCTTCAGTGACTTATGTGTCAAGGTGTGTAAGTTCCTCACCATCTGGGTACCTTCTTCTGGCCACAGGTTGGATTCGAAGGCTGTGATCCGGGAGCAGACTTGTCTCCAGATGAGCCTCTGTGCACACAGTCCACAGAACACGAGCTGGTGACATTTCTCTGCTTCTGCTCTAGGCTTTTCTAATTTAGTCAATTGGCTGTCACATCACTAAAAATAGGAAGTTTGAACTTGGGCTTCTTTTTTTTTTTCTGTCTGAGGTTATTTTGCTTACCACAAATGAAGGCCACAGAAGCTAAATATACGTCTACTTGAATGATGACTTTATAGCAATAAAATGAGCCCACAGGGGCTAATGACTCTGTAATCAGCTTTTTCAACCACTTTTTATATTGGGCATAATTTTCTCTCTCTCTGAGAAATTCTACATCATTTATCACTAGACTAACGTGAGTGAAAGGGGAAAGGCATGAGCTGAGAGATTAGAGGCCACTGCCTGTCTGCTATTAAATCATAACAGTAAATCTGCCTGGAGGAGACTATTCGATTTTGGATACTAGTACAGCAGATCCTCATGTCCTTTTTTAGTTCAGAATTCTTGCTTTGGCATTGGTTTAAAAAATTAGGTTTTAAGAAGAATTTGTTTTCAGTTTCAAAATGATCAATATTATTCCAACTCAGGACTATTCTTAACAATTTTTTTACTGGAGTATAGCTGATTTACAATGCTTGTTCCTTTCAGGTGTATAGCAAAGTGAATCAGTTGCACATATACATATATCAGGTCTTTTTTAGATTCTTTTCCCATGTAGGACATTACAGAGTATTGAGTAGAGCCCCCTGTGCTATATAGGTGGTCCCTATTAGTTAACAGTTTTTGATATAGTAGACTGTGTATTTCAATCCCAATCTTCCAGTTTGTCCTTCCTCCTCCATCCCCTGGTAACTGTAAGTTTATCTTCCACATTGTAGCTCTGTTTTGTAGATAAGTTCATGTGTGTGTGCATGCTAAGTCACTTTAGTCATGCCCAACTCTTTGTGACCCTATGGATCGTAGTTTGACAGGGTCCTCTGTCCGTCAGATTCTCCAGGCAAGAATACTGGAATGGGTTGCCTGCCCTCCTCCAAGGATCTTCATGACCCAGGGATTGAACCCACATCTCTTACTTCTGCGTTGGCAGGCATGTCCTGGCTATTGTAAACAGTGCTGCAGAACTCAGGACCATTTCTAAAGTTCCTTTTCTTGTTCTCTACCACCTCCTGGTTGCCATCCAGGGAAAGGGATCACACTCTTCCTGTTGACCTGCTTGCAAATTGATCTTTGGTAAGTTTGAAGTCAGACATTCTTTTAGGGGGTGAGGTTATTATTTAACTGATTATGTACCTGTGCTCTAGACAACACCTCTGAGTACCACTGTCTTTCCTGCTTAGTAATATCATCTTATGTAGACACCTTATGTAGATGAAGCTCCATTGGCATTCTGAAGTTCATTGCTCTTGGGCCTGGTTTACAGACCATTTTTACTGAATAGCCTCTGCTTACTCTTCCAGATCTACTGCCTCCCTTCCCTTTCTTGCTGTCTGCCTTGGGAGGTGGATATGCACAGATTACGACAATTATGACAATGGGCTTCCATGCTCTCTCCCTCCCCTTATCCTTTCTGTTTAGCTTCACTTCTGTTAGCCTGGGATTGTTGCTCCATCCCTTGGTACCTCTACCTCTTACTCATGTCTTTATCATCAGTAATTTGTATATCAATCCTCCTTGAATTATTCTAATTTGACAGTATCACCTCTTTCTTTGTCCCTTTATCTGATTACAACACCTATTCCTTCATTCTGTCATGTTTTTATTATTTTTTATTGTTTACTTATTTATGTAGCAAGCACTAACACATTATCTATTGTTTACCAATTATGCAACTAAATTTCTTTAGAGTTCATTCTCTACAAAACAGTCAGTAAGCTTTAGATAAAGTTAATCCATGAGTTCTTTATTTTAGTTATGCCATTTCCTTTTGGGATAAAGGCCAGTAATTGGGAGACAGGTATTACCTGTCATCCTGAGATGTTTGTTACCCGTGACACTGAATAAGAGCCTGTTTCCGTATTGTGTGTGTGCTCAGTCATGTCTGACTCTTTGCAACCCCATGGACTGTAGCCCACCAGGTTTCTCAATCCATGAAATTCTGCAGGAAAGAATACTGGAGTGGGCAGCTAGTCCCTTCTCCAGTGGATCTTCCTGACCCAGGGATCAAACCTGAGTCTCCTGCATTGCAGACAGATTCTTTACCATCTGAGCCACTGACTGAATTTCAATGTAACAAACTTGTTTTAAATCAAAAGTCTCATATAAACAGAAGATAAGACTTGTTCTGTTGGTGCCAATAAAAGTTGTCCATTTTCCTAGATCTGGTCTTTGGCTAGTAACTTGGCTTTGATGGTGACATATAAAGGCCACCTCTCAACAAAAGATTGCCTGTACTCATATAAGTAATAGTTGCCAGCAAAAGGATAAGAGTATTTCCTTAGGTTTACATTGAGAAGACATATCCTTTACTAGGCCTGGAGCCCTTTTCACCCAGTGCTCTTTCTACAACTCTGTATTTGTCTTGCGGCCATGTGGTTTCCCTCACTCTGGACAAGGACATGGCTGACCCAACTGAGAAGGGTAGAGGCTGACCCCAAGCTGGAACCTGGGTGTTGACTGTGATCTGTGGTTCTCAGTTGACTGCAGTGCCTGGAGCCATTGGGATCTGGAGCTGTCTGGTCTGATTTGAGCAGCCATTCTCTCCCAGGACCACAGAAGGCAGAGACCATAGTCACATCTCTGTCTCCCCCAGAGCAGCTTCTGCATATTGTTCTTTGTAAATATCTGTCCATGTTTTTCCCACTGGTTCAATTTAATTCCAAGGGTCCCTTTCCCCCATTTTTTCTTTTTTCATGAAATGTACATTTTCAGGTGGAAATAAATCAATGAAATGCAAAAACATCCTTGTCTATTTGGGTAAAGCCAGAGCAAAGATGACTTTCAGGATTGGAAAGACAGGGTCCTTTCATCTGGGGCTTCCTCAGGCTTTGGTTGTACACAGTAACATGACTTTTCAGCAGTGATGGTAAAGCGTTTAGTTTCTATTAAAGACATAATGAAAGTTAATAAGAGTTAAGTGACATGACCAAGGAATGTAAAAGTTTTGCTGTTCAGTAAAGTGACAAGAATATATGACTGCTGCTGCTGCTGCTAAGTCGCTTCAGTCGTGTCTGACTCTGTGCGGCCCCATAGACGGCAGCTACCAGGCTCCCCTATCCCTGGGATTCTCCAGGCAAGAACACTGGAGTGGGTGAATATATGACTAGGGTTGTACAAAATCACATAGGATCTACAAAAAAATCTAAATAATAAATGAGTTTTGAAAGATTTCAGGATGAAAGGTTTATGTGCAAATGTATTTGTATATACTAACAAATTAAAATTATTTGTATTTGTATATACTCGCAAATTAAAATTCTAAATACCTCATGTACTATAGTATACTGTGAAAAATATAAAATACTTAAGAATAAATCTGCCAATATACACGAAAGACCTATGCACCAAAAAATGCAAAATTTTACTGTGAGGAATTAAGGATGATATGCAGATGTACTGTTTTCATGGGTTGAAAGACAATATTATTTAGATATTAGTCCTAAAATTGATCTATAGATTCAATTCACTTCCAATCAAAATCTCAACAGGTTTTTTCTTTTCTTCTTGTTTTGAGGAGTAAAAATTGACAAATTGATTTTACTACTTACATGAGAAAGAGAACAAGGCTGGCCTAACACTTTTGAGTTTAAGATTTAATTAAGCAATTAAGACAGCGTAGTATTTTCATCAAAACAGACAATAAGCAATGAAACAGAGAGTCTACGGACAACCAATTTTTGACAAAGGTATAATTAAGGGCAATTCAGTGGAGAAAATACATTCTTATCAATAAGTGATACTGGAAAAATTAGCTATCCATATATGAGAAAACAAATTTGACCATATCTCAAAAATAAGTCAAATGGATGATGAAACCAACTATAAAACCTAAAAGAGTAAAACGTCTGGAAGAACACAGGGGAAAAATTTTGTAACCTCAGCTTAGGTGAAGACTTCATAGACATGACCCAGAAAAAAGAGGACCTATAAAAGGACAAATTGATAATTCACATTTCATGAAAATTAAAAACACCCCTCCCCCACCAAAAAACACTAAGTGAATGAAATGTCACAGGCTGTCGCTTGTCACAGGCTGGAAAAAATGTTTTCAGAGCTTCTGTTTGTTACAGAATTGTATATAGGATAGCAAAAGAACTCTATAAAGCAACAATGA
Source organism: Oreotragus oreotragus (assembly GCA_006410675.1). NCBI lineage: Eukaryota > Metazoa > Chordata > Mammalia > Artiodactyla > Bovidae > Oreotragus > Oreotragus oreotragus. Next base: position 138,542 of record SJYX01012701.1, on the reverse strand, counting down.
GAAAACAAACACCCCAATTAAAAATGGGCACAAATTTAAACTCGAAGTTCACCACGATATGTGGATGGCAAATAAGCATATCAAAAGAGGTTCAACATTAGACTTCAGGGAACTACAAGTTACAAACACTGCAGGGTGCCTTTACACAACTATTAACATGGCCAAGAGCTCAAAGACTGACCACACAATGCAGACAAGGATATAGAGGAGCTAGAACTTTCATACACTGCAGATGGGCACCCGCTTAGGACAACAGTTTGATTGAGTCCTTAAAAAGTTAAAGGCATACCTGTCATATGATCCAGCCATTCCACTTGCTTTGTACATGAATATTCATTTGTAGCAGTCTTATTTGTAATAGTCCAAACAGAAATAACCCAAATGCTCATGAACAGATGTACACATTTTTATATATCTATACAGGGGAATTCTGCAGTAAAGATAAATAATGAACTCTTAATATACACAAAAACCCTGGATGGATCTCAAAATAATGCTGACTGCAAAGCTAGACAAGAAAACAGTAAATGCTGTTTGATCTATTCTACTTAAAATTCGAAGAAATGCAAACTAATTTATGGTGACAAAACAGATGAGTGGGTTTCTAGGGACAGGCTAGGGGCAGGGGGTAGGGAGGGACTACTGAGTTTACCTAGGGGCTGAGGAAATGCTGGGGTGATGGATATATTCATTAGGTTGATCATGATGGTGGTTTCACGGGGGTATGTGCTGTGCTCAGTCATGTCTGGCTCCTTGCGACCCCATGGACTGTAGCCCACCAAGGCTCTTCTGTCCATGGGATTTCCCAGTCAAGAATACTGCAGTGGGTTGCCATTGCCTACTCCAAGGGATCTTCCTGACCCAGGGATTGAACCTGTGTTTCTTGTGTCTCCTGCACTGGGCTTGTAACGGCCTCTTTACCACTGTGCCCCCAAGGAAGTCAGCTGATGGATATATCAGTTCAGTTTAGTTCAGTTGCTCAGTCGTGTCCTACTCTGCGGCCCCATGAATCACAGCACGCCAGGCCTCCCTGTCCATCACCAACTCCCGGAGTTCACTCAGACTCACGTCCATCGAGTCCGTGATGCCATCCAGCCATCTCATCCTCTGTCGTCCCCTTCTCCTCCTGCCCCCAATCCCTCCCAGCATCAAAGTCTTTTCCAATGAGTCAACTCTTCGCATGAGGTGGCCAAAGTACTGGAGTTTCAGCTTCAGCATCATTCCTTCCAAAGAAATCCCAGGGCTAATCTCCTTCAGAATGGACTGGTTGGATCTCCTTGCAGTCCAAGGGACTCTCAACAGTCTTCTCCAACACCACAGTTCAAAAGCATCAATTCTTCAACGCTCAGCCTTCTTCACAGTCCAACTCTCACATCCATACATGACTATTGGAAAAATCATAGCCTTGACTAGACGGACCTTAGTTGGCAAAGTAATGTCTCTGCTTTTGAATATGCTATCTAGGTTGGTCATAACTTTTCTTCCAAGGAGTAAGCGTCTTTTAATTTCATGGCTACACTCACAATCTGCAGTGATTTTGGAGCCCCCCAAAATAAAGTCTGACACTGTTCCCACTGTTTCCCCATCTATTTCCCATGAAGTGATGGGACCGGATGCCATGATCTTCGTTTTCTGAATGTTGAGCTTTAAGCCAACTTTTTCGCTCTCCTCCTTCACTTTCATCAAGAGGCTTTTTAGCTCCTCCTCACTTTCTGCCATAAGGGTGGTGTCATCAGCATATCTGAGGTTATTGATATTTCTCCCGGCAATCTTGATTCCAGCTTGTGTTTCTTCCAGTCCAGCGTTTCTCATGATGTACTCTGCATATAAGTTAAATAAGCAGGGAGACAATATACAGCCTTGACGTACTCCTTTTCCTATTTGGAACCAGTCTGTTGTTCCATGTCCAGTTCTAACTGTTGCTTCCTGACCTGCATACAGATTTCTCAAGAGGCAGGTTAGGTGGTCTGGTATTCCCATCTCTTTCAGAATTTTCCACAGTTGATTGTGATCCACACAGTCAAAGGCTTTGGCATAGTCAATAAAGCAGAAATAGATGTTTTTCTGGAACTCTCTTGCTTTTTCCATGATCCAGCGGATGTTGGCAATTTGATCTCTGGTTCCTCTGCCTGTTCTAAAACCAGCTTGAACATCAGGGAGTTCACGGTTCACATATTGCTGAAGCCTGGCTTGGAGAATTTTGAGCATTACTTTACTAGCGTGTGAGATGAGTGCAATTGTGCGGTAGTTTGAGCATTCTTTGGCATTGCCTTTCTTTGGAATTGGAATGAAAACTGACCTTTTCCAGTCCTGTGGCCACTGCTGAGTTTTCCAAATTTGCTGGCATATTGAGTGCAGCACTTTCACAGCATCATCTTCCAGGATTTGAAACAGCTCAACGGGAATTCCATCACCTCCACTAGCTTTGTTCTTAGTGATGCTTTCTAAGGCCCACTTGACTTCACATTCCAAGATGTCTGGCTCTAGATTAGTGATCACATCCTCATGATTATCTGGGTCGTGAAGATCTTTTCTGTACAGTTCTTCTGTGTATTCTTGCCACCTCTTCTTAATATCTTCTGCTTCTGTTAGGTCCATACCATTTCTATCCTTTATCGAGCCCATCTTTGCATGAAATGTTCCCTTGGTATCTCCAATTCTCTTGAAGAGATCTCTAGTCTTTCCCATTCTGTTGTTTTCCTCTATCTCTTTGCATTGATTGCTGAAGAAGGCTTTCTTATCTCTTCTTGCTATTCTTTGGAACTCTGCATTCAGATGCTTATATCTTTTCTTTTCTCCTTTGCTTTTCGCCTCTCTTCTTTTCAGTGCTATTTGTAAGGCTTCTCCAGACAGCCATTTTGCTTTTTTGCATTTCTTTTCCATGGGGATGGTCTTGATCCCTGTCTCCTGTACAATGTCACGAACCTCATTCCATAGTTCATCAGGAACTCTGTCTATCAGATCTAGGCCCTTAAATCTATTTCTCACTTCCACTGTATAATCATAAGGGATTTGATTTAGGTCATACCTGAATGGTCTAGCGGTTTTCCCTACTTTCTTCAATTTAAGTCTGAATTTGGAAATAAGGAGTTCATGATCTGAGCCACAGTCAGCTCCTGGTCTTGTTTTTGTTGACTGTATAGAGCTTCTCCATCTTTGGCTGCAAAGAATATAATCAATCTGATTTCGGTGTTGACCATCTGGTGATGTCCATGTGTAGAGTCTTCTCTTGTGTTGCTGGAAGAGGGTGTTTGCTATGACCAGTGCATTTTCTTGGCAAAACTCTATTAGTCTTTGCCCTGCTTCATTCCGCATTCCAAGGCCAAATTTGCCTGTTACTCCAGGTGTTTCTTGACTTCCTACTTTAGCATTCCAGTCCCCTATAATGAAAAGGACATCTTTTTTGGGTGTTAGTTCTAAAAGGTCTTGTAGGTCTTCATAAAACCGTTCAACTTCAGCTTCTTCAGCATTACTGGTTGGGGCATAGACTTGGATAACTGTGATATTGAATGGTTTGCCTTGGAAACGAACAGAGATCATTCTGTCGTTTTTGAGATTGCATCCAAGTACTGCATTTCGGACTCTTTTGTTGACCATGATGGCTACTCCATTTCTTCTGAGGGATTCCTGCCCACAGTAGTAGATATAATGGTCATCTGAGTTAAATTCACCCATTCCAGTCCATTTTAGTTCACTGATTCCTAGAATGTCGACGTTCACTCTTGCCATCTCTTGTGTGACCACTTCCAGTTTGCCTTGATTCTTGGACCTGACATTCCAGGTTCCTATGCAATATTGCTCTTTACAGCATCGGACCTTGCTTCTATCACCAGTCACATCCACAGCTGGGTATTGTTTTTGCTTTGGCTCCATCCCTTCATTCTTTCTGGAGTTATTTCTCCACTGATCTCCAGTAGCATATTGGGCACCTACTGACTTGGGGAGTACCTCTTCAGTATCCTATCATTTTGCCTTTTCATACTGTTCATGGGGTTCTCAAGGCAAGAATACTGAAGTGGCTTGCCATTCCCTTCTCCAGTGGACCACGTTCTGTCAGACCTCTCCACCATGACCCGCCCGTCTTGGGTTGTCCCGCTAGCATGGCTTGGTTTCATTGAGTTAGACAAGGCTGTGGTCCCAGTGTGATTAGATTGACTAGATTTCTGTGAGTATGGTTTCAGTGTGTCTGCCCTCTGATGCCATTTACTTGGGTTTCTCTTACCTTGGGCATGGGGTATCTCTTCATGGCTGCTCCAGCAAAGCACAGCGGCTGCTCCTTACCTTGGATGAGGGGTATCTCCTCCCATCACCCTTCCTGACTTTCAGCGTGGGATGGCTCCTCTAGGCCCTCCTGCGCCCTGCAGCGACCACTCCTTGGACGTGGGGTTGCTCCTCCTGGTCGCTGCCCTGGCCTCGGGCGCAGCCCCTGGCCTCGGATGTGGTGTGGCTCTTAGGCGCCACCCCTAGCCTCGGATGTGGGGTGGCTCCTCTCTGCCGTCGCCCCTGACCTCGGATGTGGGGTAGCTCCTCTCGGCTGTTCTTGCACCGTCCCAGCCTGGCACTCAAGGCCACTGTCCCTGACGTCTGACGTCGGGTAGCTCTCGGCCGGGCTTAGTGCGCAGGCCCGTTGCCGCCGATACATTATGTCAAAAAAATTTCCTGTGCACTTTAAATACGTGCTCTTCACGTTGACTATATGTCATTAAAAGGAGAGGTGGGGGAAAGGAGGATGATGTAGTTCTGCTGCTGCTGCTGCTAAGTCGCTTCAGTCGTGTCTGACTCTGTGCGACCCCATAGACGGCAGCCCACCAGGCTCCGCCATCCCTGGAGTTTTCCAGGCAAGAACACTGGAGCGGGTTGCCATTTCTGAGACAAACACAATTTCTCTGCATTCTTACAAAATAGCTCTGAGCTGTGAGCAGCTTCCATACTGATTTCCTCTGCCTCTCTCATTCTTTCCCTTCTTTCCTTCTCTGTCTCACTCTCTTCTTTCTTTCCTTCTTTCCATTGTGATATTAAAAATTACATTTTTATCTTAACAGTTATCTTTCTAATTTCTGAAAAGAATTCTTGAAATCCCTTAGGATGGTAGGGGATACCTTAGCACCTGAAGTCGCAGGAGAAAAGGAAACAAAAGAAATGATTCAGTTGCTCTGCATCAGACCTGAGCACTTGCGAGTGGAGAGGACACAGAATAGACAAGAGAGAGCTGATAAGGGAAACATGGCGACACCAGAGAAGGATTATTCAGGCTTGGGGATGTCTGGGGCAGGAGGAAAAAATCTGCCTGCCAATGCAGGAGATGCAAGACATGCAGGTTTGCTCCCTGGGTCAGGAAGATCCCCTGGAGAAGGATATGGCAGCCCACTCCAGTAATCTTGCCTGGAAAATTCAATGGACAGAGAAGCCTGGTGGCCTTCAGTTCATGAGGTCCCAGAGTCAGACACGACTGACCACACAGCAAGATAACAGTCCATTTTAATTGTGTTGGCGATAGAAAATCTCTCTGTGGAAAGGCTCTGTGAAAGATTTGGCTTTGTCCTCTCACAGCTCTCAGATATGTTAAATTTCAAAAAACTTCCACTATGATATGACGAGTATGATGCCAGGAGAAATATTTTAGGTTGGTGGGTGTCCTGGCTCCAGCATGTCTACGTGGGGTAAGCTGGTTACACCCATGTGGCTGCAATGCTTGTGACCTCGAAGCAAGCTCTCCCCCTTTGTCTCTCTCTAGCACTTTACCAAGTTCAGTTAGTTCAGTCGCTCAGTCGTGTCCGACTCTTTGCTACCCCATGAATCGCAGCACGCCAGGCCTCCCTGTCCATCACCAACTCCCTGAGTTCACTCAGACTCACGTCCATCGAAGAGGCTTTTTAGTTCCTCCTCACTTTCTGCCATAAGGGTGGTGTCATCAGCATATCTGAGGTTATTAATATAAAAAAACATGAAAATAATAAAACAAAATGTCCATTATTGACATCAAATAATGTCAGACAGTGAGTTTTTGAGGACGCTAAAGCTCTGGCACTCCACACAGATCTTGGTACCTCTGTGCCTGATGTGGTATACCTCCAGGGTGACTTCCCGATCGTCCCCTTTCATTAGGTAATGGGGGATGTGCAGGAGCTCGTGAGGCAGATATCATGGGGTGGAGTCTTCTCTACAGCTGTTCTTCAGTCACTCAGCTGTGTCCAACTCTTTGTGACCACATGGACTGCAGCACACCGGACTTTCCTGTCCTTCACCATCTCCTGGAGTTTGCTCCAACTCATGTCTATTGAGTTGGTGATGCCATCTAATTATATCTTTCTCTGTTACCCCCTTTCCTCTTGCCCTCAGTCTTTCCCAGCATCAGAGTCTTTTCCAATGAGTCAGCTCTTTGCATCAGGTGGCCAAAGTACTAGAGCTTCAGCTTTAGCATCAGTCCTTCCAATGAATAGTCAGGGTTGATTTCATTCTGGTTTGATTGGTTTGATCTCCTTGCTGTCCAAGGGACTCTCTAGAGTCTTATCCAGCATCACAATTTGAAAGCATCAGTTCTTTCTATCTCAATCTTTTTTATGGTTCACCTCTCACATTTGTACATGACTACTTCCAGATGTTCAAGCTGGCTTTAGAAAAGGCAGAGGAACCAGAGATCAAATTGCCAACATCCGCTGGATCATCAAAAAAGCAAGAGAGTTCCAGAAAAACATTCACTTCTGCTTTATTGACTATGCCAAAGCCTTTGACTGTGTGGATCACAATCAACTGTGGAAAATTCTGAAAGAGATGGGAATACCAGACCACCTGACCTGCCTCTTGAGAAACCTCTATGCAGGTCAAGAAGCAACAGTTAGAACTGGACATGGAACAACAGACCGGTTCCAAACAGGAAAAGGAGTACATCAATGCTGTATATTGTCACCCTGCTTATTTAACTTATATGCAGAGTACATCATGAGAAATGCTGGGTTGGAAGAAGCACAAGCTGGAATCAAGATTGCTGGGAGAAATATCAGTAACCTCAGATATGCAGATGACACTACCCTATGGCAGAAAGTGAAGAGGAACTAAAAAGCCTCTTGGTGAAAGTGAAAGAGGAGAGTGAAAAAGTTGGCTTAAAGCTCAACATTCAGAAAATGAAGATCATGGCATCTGGTCCCATCACTTCATAGCAAATAGATGGGAAACAGTGGAAAGTGTCAGACTTTGTTTTTGGGGGCTCCAAAATCACTGCAGATGGTGACTGTGGCCATGAAATTAAAAGACGCTTACTCTTTGGAAGGAAAGTTATAACCAACCTAGATGGCATATTCAAAAGCAGAGACATTACTTTGCCGACTAAGGTCTGTCTAGTCAAGGCTATGGTTTTTCCAGTAGTCATGTACGGATGTGAGAATTGGACTGTGAAGAAGGCTGAGCACAGAAGAATTGATGTTTTGAACTGTGGTGTTGGAGAAGACTCTTGAGAGTCCCTTGAACTGTAAGGAGGTCCAACCAGTCCATCCTAAAGGAGATCAGTCCTGTGTGTTCATTGGAAGGAATGATGCTAAAGCTGAAACTCCAATACTTTGGCCACCTCATGTGAAGAGTTGACTCATTGGAAAAGACTCTGATGCTGGGAGGAATTGGGGGCAGGAGGAGAAGAGGACAACCGAGGATGAGATGGATGGATGGCATCACTGACTCGATGAACTCCAGGAGTTGGTGATAGACAGGGATGCCTGGGGTGCTGCAATTCATGGGACTGCAAAGAGTCAGATACAACTGAATGACTGGACTGAACTGACTGGAAGAACCACAACTTTGACTATATGGACCTTTGTCTGCAAAGTGATGTCTCTGCTTTTTAATATACTGTCTAGGTTTGTCATAGCTTTCCTTTCAAGGAGCAAAAAATTTCTCTTTTGAGCCATCTCTACAGTTTTGGACCTTATGTGAGTAATTCATTCAAAGTCTCAGTTTTTAAAATCTCTAATATGAGGTAAAATAACACTTGGAAGAAATTGTAAGGTTCAATTCAGTTAAGTCTCAGTCATGTTCAACTCTTTGTGAACCCATGGACTGCAGCATGCCAGGCCTCTCAGTTCAATGCCAATTCCCAGAGTTTACTCAAACCCATGTCCATTGTGTCCATGATGCTATCTAGCCATCTCATCCTCTGTCGTCCCCTTCTCTTCCTGCTTTCAATCTTTCCCAGCATCAGTGTCTTTTCCAAGGAGTCAGTTCTTTGCATCAGGTGGCCAAAGTATTGGAGTTTCAGCTTCAGCATCAGTCCTTCCAATGAATATTCAGGACTGATTTCCTTTAGGATGGACTGGTTGAATCTCTTTGCAGTCCAAGGGACTCTCAAGAGTCTTCTCCAACACCACACTTCAAAAGCATCAATTTATCAATTGTAAGGTTAGAAACTGTGTATATTTAAAAAAACATAGCACCTGGTGCCTAGTACCTATGTAATCATGTTAATTTATTTTTATTGCTATTTTCCCCAGGATTCAAATTATTACCTGAGATTAGATTTCAACACTTAGGGAAGGAAGGGTTATGGAAGTTCTCAGATAGGGATGCTATTCAAATCAAAAAAGAAAAAAATATATAGGTTTGATCCTTACTGAGTGTGCAGCTCTGTCACTAGCTTTTGGCAGATTTGCCAAAGTTTTCAGCACATCTAAGAAGTCCATGAGTTGGAGAAGACCAAACCGATACACTTATATCTACTAGTCGATGGTATCATATAGTGCTCCATAGGCAAGAGATGTCATAGGACCCTGATGTTACTAGCATCCTGTTGTCTTTCCAAGTCTGTACAGAACGATATAAGCAATTCAATGGAATGTACAAAGTACTAAGTGGTCCCCTAGTGGTCAGAAAGAGTTAATACTACATCTACCATGAGGGGAACAAGTTAAGAACATTATTTATTTTCTCTTGCTTCCCAGAGTATCTTCATTTGAGCTGATAAGCGTTTCTGATTCTAAATCAATTCATTATTCAACTATAGGCAACTGAAATTATTTCCTCCAATATTATTAATCACATTGACCCTCCTGTTCCCCAATATACTCCTGAACTCACATTTCTCATGGCTTATTAATTTGTACAGATTGTGCATTTATTTGTCAGACTTCCCATATTAAGATATAAACATTTTTGAAGGAAGTAACTGAGTTACTGCTATCAGGGGATACCGTGCATTCCAGCATTCCCAGTACAGTCCTGGATTATGCTTGTTGGGCCAGTGTAATTTTAAATATTACCCTCTTTTGTGGTCAGAATTGCTCCAGTCTCAGTAATAAATTGTATAGTTCCTTGAGTGCCATCGTTTGCTCCTTTCTGCTCTTTTGTTCCCTGCTGAACATTTCAGAAATACCAGTATAACTCCTGACCAGACATGAGGCCAGTTTGGATGTGATCTCTCACTCTAGCCAAATCATCAGCACTTATTTGGCTGATTTGGCTGGTTAGGAAAAGGTTGTCTTTTCTCTTAAATACTCCCCATGTACCCAACTTGCAGTCCCAGAAATGAGGGCCACTGTTGATGGTGATGAGTGTGCTACTAAGCTCCCTTGTTTGCTTTTCCTCAAAAGCTCTCAGTTTCTGAAAGTCACAAGTTGGTCTAATGCTATGACATGTTGGGTAGGACACGCAGAGCCTGGGTGAAACAGAAAACACCTATGAATTTTCTGAAATATAGTCTATGAAATATACTATTCTGCATGCTGTGATACTAAAATGAATGTGTTAAAGGTGAAAGACGGTGATCTAGACGCCAATTGTTTTGGAATCCAGCAATGGACTTGTGAATGCCTTGTTCAAATGAAGTAAACTTGTCTTACTCAGAACAGATTTCTTAGGAAGCATGTCTATCTCCTTACATGATTTGTTTCAAATTATTTAATAAATTCAGCAGCTAAAATAATATCTTAATGGGCGATTCAATTTCAAATGCCAAAATAAAATTATTACAAATAAAGAGGCATATAAAATTATGCTCATAGTCAGAAACTGCTTTGTGTTTTTGATGAAAAATCAGAAATAAAGTATTACTCTAAACGGCTTAAACAATATATTTCCCTTTCTACTTGTTCTCTTTTCCTTCTCATTATCTCTGACCTGTTTCTCCCTCTTTCATGCTGTTACTCACATTTTAACCACATTTTACATGTGAATGAGATTTTGAATTTATGACTATAGGAGATAAATGTACATATATCTACTGTAAGTGGTATTGCACTATTTTCTTTACACCTTGTTATCTTATGTGCATGCTCAGTAGCTTCAGTCATGTCCAACTCTGTGCGACCCTATGGACTGTAGCCCACCAGTCTCCTCTGTTTATGGGATTCTCTAGGCAAGAATAGTGGAGTGGGTTGCCATGCCCTTCTCCGGGGGATCTTCCCAACCCAGGGACTGAACCCATGGCGTCTTCATCTTCTTCATCACAGGCGGATTCTCTACTGTTGAACCACCTGGGAAGCCCTGTGATCTTATATTTATGAATAAACCTTAAAAATAAACCTTAAGAATCAACCTTAAAAATAAGGATATGCCAGATAGATTCTATAATAATAAAATGCATTAAAAGTTATCATTGGAAAAATAAGATTTGGGGGATTTCAGCCCCAAGCAGTTATAAAATACCAGTGAAATACTTCTGGATGCATTTCATAATACTGAGTACAAACAACTGTATTTAGTAAACTGAAAAGAGGGCTTCACAGATGGCGCTAGTGGTAAAGAACCCGCCTGCCAATGCAGGAGACATAAGAGATGCAGGTTCAATTCATGGATCAGAAAGATTCCCTGGAGGAGAACATGGCAACACGCTCCAATATTTTTGCCTGGAGAATCCCATGGACAGAGGAGCCTAGCAGGCCACAGTCCGTAGGGCCACACAGAGTCAGACATGACTAAAGCAACTTAACACGTACACACACAAACCAAAAAGGTGGTCTGCAAGAGCCTGGGAACCATTCTGAGTTTTGTTATTGATCACAGAGAGGTAAAAGTCAGGGATCATCAGTGTGACTGTGAGCTAAAGGATTTCAAGGAGAAATTCAAGTTATTATTTCATTTTTGCCATTCAAACTTTGACCTAGGATGTATATTTGTTCTTTCATGTAATAAATGCTTAAACTCTTTCTCCTTTGCCACCAATAGAATACGCTTAACACTCGGTAGACAGTGTTGAACATGCAATGTGCTTAGTTGCTCAGTCATGTCCAACTCTTTCCAACCCCATGGACTGTAGCCCACCAGGCTCCTCTGTCTGCGGGATTCTCTAGGCAAGATTACTGGACTGGGTAGCCATTCCCTTCTTCAGGGGATTTTCCTGACTTAGGTATCGAAACTTTGTCTCCTGCATTGGCAGACAGCTTCCTTACCACTGAGCCACAAGGGAAGCCCTGAACGTGAAATAGTTATAGCCAAATACTCAATGAAATAAAATGGTCTATCTTAATAGTCATGTCCAGGATTATGAACTTGGAATGACTGCGCTATTGCAATGGTTGCCTCTGTTGGTTTCTAGAAAACTCAGAATCTTATTTACAAATATGTAAGGCTTCTGGATGTATTTTGTGCTGACTTTGCTCTTTGGTCCATTTGATTCCTTGTTATGTTTTCCTTCTGCCTAAGATTTAACCTAATTTTGTTTTCTTACTTGAGCATATTAATCTTTGAAAGATGTGGAGAAAAATAATCATACCTAAAAATTTCCCCAGAGTACACATGTTCTATAAGTGTCTCGTAACACTTGGCCTTCTCAGGTGGCACTAGTAGTAAAGAACCTGCCTACCGATGCAGGAGACATAAAAGATGTGGGTTCGATCCCTGGGTTGGGAAGATTCCCTGGAGAAGGAAATGGTAACCCACTCCAGTATTCTTAGCTGGAGAATCCTATAGGAGCTTGGCAGGCTATAGTCCATAGGGATGCAAAGAGTTGGACATGACTGAAGTGACTTAGCATGCATGCTTAATGTTTACCTTAGTCATCTCAAATTTAATTCCTTCAGAGTGGACATGAAACATTAAGTATTATCTAATAGTTTGCTAAAGCTGAAACTCCAATACTTTGGCCACTTCATGTGAAGAGTTGACTCACTGGAAAAGACTCTGATGCTGGGAGGGATTGGGGGCAGGAGGAGAAGGGGACGACCGAGGATGAGATGGCTGGATGGCATCACTGACTCGATGGACATGAGTTTGGGTGAATTCCAGGAGTTGGTGAAGGACAGGGAGGCCTGGCATGCTGCGATTCTTGGGGTCGCAAAGAGTCGGGCATGACTGAGTGACTGAACTGAACTGAAAAGTGTAACATAGAATCAATGATTTATATAGTGTTTACTTGTTTCCCCCTTTTGTGCAAGTCATTGTCTTTCTGCCAAAATGTCAGAATGTTTTACATAATCTACATTATCACTGTAGTGTAAGCAGAGCAAGAAGACAGAGCCTTCTCTAAGATTTTGTCTGATGCTCATTTGTGCCAAAGCAAATCAGGAGCTGATATAATTTCAGCTGTGGAAATACAGTTAAAGGCAAGCCTGCTTATTGTAGGCAGAGAGGCTCCTCTGCAATTAGTTAAGAAAACCAACACATTTAAAGAAGAATTCATTCTGGTTCCGTGGTGGATCAGTATAGAATAACAATGGGAAACAGAAGACAGTAAGTGAATGCCTAAGAATGTCAGTGCTGGGACTTCCTTGGCTAAGACTCAGTGTTTCCACTGCAGGGGGTGTAGGTTCCATCCCTGGTCAAGGAATTACACTAACAAAAATTAATTAAAAAATAAAAAGAGAAAACCTAGCCACTTTAGAAGGTTACAAAATTGTCTAATATGGTTGAAATAAATTTACAGAAGAGAAATATAGTCTACTGAATCACCTGTATTGAATCTTCTTTTACACAGTAACTATAATAAATTTATGAGATTCCAAAAACAATTCCACATCCCACATGCCACGTGGCACAGCCAAATAAAGACATATTAAAAATTAAAGGCTAGTAACTAAAAAAGGAGTTAAAAAAGAAAAAGAAAAAAATAAAAGAATGTGGCAACTCAAGAAAGAGAGCTTCCCCACCTGGGGACAGTAGGCAGACAGAGGGGATTTCCTCCCTTGGCATGGGAAAATGGGAACTCAAAATCCACTCTCTTCATTTCTCACTTGTTTCATGATGTCATTCAGTCACTAACTAACTCTTTCTATTGCAATTATTATTAAATCATGGTCCCCAGGAAACATTTGCTATTAAGACTCTCCAGTTCAGGGCAGAGAGTCAACTTCCTTGGAGAATGATGCTTTCTGCTAGCTACAGTTAATGTTCGCTTTTCAACTTCCTCTGTAATTTTACTTGGAAAGCTCCAAAAATGAAAAACAATTCTGTGTAAAGAAGATTCAATACAGGTGGTTCAGTAGACTACACTTCTCTTCTGTAAATTTATTTCAGCCACATTAGATAATTTTGTAACCTTCTAAAGTGACTAGGTTTTCTCTATTTTATTTT
>SJYX01012701.1:100054-120054 GCA_006410675.1 Oreotragus oreotragus | reverse complement strand
TGGCTGAGTCTTGATATCTGAGGGTTAAAGAAGCGAAAATTCACACATAATTGCATTTTGTGATCAGCACTGATAACTTGCATAGGTCGATGTGCAAAGAGGAGCAAGGTCAATGGATTTACTATCCATGTTTCCTACTTCAGACATTTGTCAGTAATCAAAATTTGGCTCTTGTAGAGTATATCTGAGATGTGTGAAGCTATATATAGAAACATACACAATATTGCAATTCAATAAACAGGCAAATGGAGAATCAATGAATCTAAATCTTAATTTTGTATGATAAATCTAAGTAGCCTAAACCTTTCTTTAATAAATAGCTAATTACAATTGTGATTTGCATAATAAAACGCCAGTTTGCATTCTGTTAATCTTCAATTAACGTTACTATTACATTCCTGATGTGTAGGAGTGCTGGTAAGGTGCTCAAAGAGTCCATCTGCTTAAGTTAGTAAACATTTCTTTCATATTGTATTTTCATTGTTGGTTAGGGAAGCAAAATTTTTTTCATGATGTTACCTACTGTCAACCTAAGCCCTATATGAATTATTAAGGAAAAGAAGCCATACACTTTTGAATGAATGAAATTTGGAATATGATTTATATTTCTGTGAATGTTTGCATAAGTTTTGAACATGGTCACACTTTCAAAGCTACCTTTCATGTATTTTTATCCACTTTTCTGCTTTTGTACCTTGCAAACTTCATAATGCACATATTGTGTCTATTAATATTATTTCCTGATTGATATGAAAGAAAAAGGTATTTTATAGTCTATTCCTAAATTTGGATCCTATTCCTGTATTAGTAATAGTTCCTGTGTGTGTGTGTGGTCAGTTGTATCAGTTGTATCCGACTCTTTGCTACCCATGGACTGTAGCACACCAGACTCCACTGTCCATGGGATTTCTCAGGCAACAATATTGGAGTGGGTTGCCATTTCCTTCTCCAGGGTTCTTCTCCACCCAGGGATTGAATCTGAGCCCCTTGTATTTGCAGGCCAGTTCTTTACTACTGAGCCAACAGGGAAGCCCTATTATGAGCTATTTTAAATACCCCATTAAAAGTATTGGTNAATATTGGAGTGGGTTGCCATTTCCTTCTCCAGGGTTCTTCTCCACCCAGGGATTGAATCTGAGCCCCTTGTATTTGCAGGCCAGTTCTTTACTACTGAGCCAACAGGGAAGCCCTATTATGAGCTATTTTAAATACCCCATTAAAAGTATTGGTTGTTCAATCCCTCAGTCATGTCCGAGTCTTGACAACCCATGGACTGCAGAACTTCAGGCTTCCCTGTCCTTCACCATCTCCCAGAGCTTGCTCAAACTCATGTCCATTGAGTCAGTGATGCCATCCAAACATCTCATCCTCTGTCAGCCCCTTCTCCCCCAGCCTTCTATCTTTCCCAGCATCAGGGTCTTTTTCAATGAGTCAGTTCTTCACATCAGGTAGCCAAAGTATTTGAGTTTCAGCTTTAGCATCAGTCCTTCCAATGAACATTCAGGATTGATTTCCTTTAGGATTAACTGGTTTGATCTCTTTCCAGTCCAAGGGACTCTCAAGAGTCTTCTCCAACACCACAGTTCAAACACATCAATTCTTTGGTGCTCAGCCTTCTTTATACATTAAAATGTATATAAGACTGAAAAAAAGAAAAAAAAAGTCTAAGTTGTCCCATGCAAACATTGACAAGAAAAAGTGAAATCAGAATCATTTTCCTTTCTAAAACCTTTGGCTCAGCTTTATGTAGGAAATGGTTTTCTGGAGTGTTTTTCTTAAACAACTTTATATATTTAAATTTTGACCACGCCCTGTAACATGTGGGATCTTAGTTACCCAACCAGATATCAAACTCATATCCCCTGCCATTGGAGGGCAGAGTCTTAACCACTAGACCATCATGGAAATACCTTTTGGAGTGTTCCTAGTGGTGCTATGGGTAGAAGCAGAAGGTGGTGCTTCTCAAGTGGTAGATACTCAAGAACATGGGCGTGAGGGGCAGGGAATGACATTTGAAAGGACAGAGAGGCACATACTTTGAAGACAGAATAAAACTTCTGCAGTTTAATCATTTTTTTTTCTTCCCTTGAAAGACACTTACAAAGTTGCTTTAGACCTCACAGTCCCAAGGGCAAGACAGAACTTAACTCTGCAGGTCTGTAATGTGACGTGCAATTAATGCTCTATGAGCCGTTTGCCAGAAAAGAGTTCAATGGTCATCAGTTAAAACACTGCGATGATAATTTCAATTACTCACTAATTTCTAAATTTGAGAATATACGTTAGTTTTAAGTATGATTACATTCCTTTTTGAAGCCTCAAAGGGGCTGACAGTGAAAATCTTTGTCACTCGACTATTCAATGGGATCATTCTGCTACAGGAAAACAATAAAAGTACAGAACAGTTGAACAGAAAAATATGATTTTTCAGGAATGTGTTTTGGCTATAGGAGCCCATTTTTTAAAAAAGGAATGCACTGGCAAATTAGTGAATAGCTGTCCTAATCTTTATTAGAGACTTTATTACATTTCATCAAGAAGGAATCACTGATGTCATCTTTTAACTGAAGCTACTGCTGCTGCTAAGTCGCTTCAGTCATGTCCAACTCTGTGCGACCACATAGACGGCAGCCTACCAGGCTCCTGTCCCTAGGATTCTCCAGGCAAGAACACTGGAGTAGGTTGCCATTTCCTTCTCCAATGCATTAAAGTGAAAAGTGAAAGTGCAGTCGCTCAGTTGTGTCCGACTCTTTGGACCCCATGGACTGCAGCCTACCAGGCTCCTCTGCCCATGGGATTTTCCAGGCAAGAGTACTGGAGTGGGGTGCCATTGCCTTCTCCGTTTAACTGAAGCAGTCAAGTTAAAAAAAGAGATCCTTTCAAAGAAACCCAACATAAATAACTCTAAAGGCATGCTCCCAATCCTAGAGGATTTGGATGAGCAAAGAGGGAAGTTCATGAAGGAGGGGATATCTGTATGCATAGAGCTGATTCACTCCGTTGTATAGCACACACTAACACAATATTATAAAGCACTTACACTCCAATTAAAAAAAATAAAAGGTTTGCTACTGCAGCTGTTTAATCCTTTAGATTAGAGTGGGGCCAGCTTGCTTGAATAGCAGCTGGGTAGCAGGGACAGATGTCTCCAGAGGTCTGAAAAGTTAGGTCACACTATAAAACTTGCACATTCCAAAACTTTTGAGGAAGTAGAAATAATGAAAGTCAAGTCATACTATGTCCGCTTTGCTTCTTAAGTCTATGTTTGTGTTTTGCTTTGGTGTGATCACATTAATGAATGAATACGTCACAGAAAAAAGACAAACTGCCTGAAGGTTAACCTCTTAAAGATTAACCTCTTAAACCTTCTTAAAAGTTAAAAATTAACCTTTCTCCAAGAAACTACTACAGTGACCTGAATATAGTAAGTCCTTAACAAATGCTTATTGGGGTTGATAAGAATTAATCCACTCAAAACAGGAAGATTTCTGTTCCAATTACCATCCCATCTGGTTGACCATGTGCCTGGGTGCTCAATCGTGTCTGACTCTTTGCGATCCCATGGACCCGTAGCCCACCAGGTTCTTCTGTCCATGGGACTTCCCAGGCAAGAATACTGGAGTGGGTTGCTATTTTCTCCTGCAGGGGATCTTCACCACCCAGGGATCAGAACCCATGTCTCCTCTGTCTCCGTGCATTGGTGGGTGGATTCTTTACCACTGTGCCACCCGAGAAGCCCCCAGTTGACTGGACAAAGTGAAAATGGGGACTCTGCAAGGATAGGTTCAGTAGGTCTGCAGATCTTTTCTCCTACCTTAGTAAATGGTTTGAGCCTCATGATTGTTTGAAAAGTCTTTTGCCCTGGAGTTTCCCAGGAGTTAAGGTGTTAGGTTTATTTGTGAGAACACAAAGAGCAGAGTGATCCACCAGGTTTTTTCTCCTGCACTGACTTCTTGGGGAATACTGCCATACGTGGCCTGGACTTCACTTCAGAGGCAGCAAAGATAAGACATAGACATAGCGCTCGACAAACATACCACTTCCAGATCAATCTTCACAGCTCTCTAAGTGAGGTGCAATCACTGTAAATCTTTTTTGCAGTTGATTTATATTGTAATTAAGGCAGAGAAGAAGCACACACAAGGCCAAAAGTGGAAAACTAGCACCCATTTTTCATGGAAAGTTTTTTCCCCCATAACTCAGAGCACAAGAGAGTATCAGGGGAAAAAAATTACAAGGAACTAGTCACGATCACTAACATGATATGGGAGAATGCTAAGTCATCTGTGTTTTGGGTTTAAATGTATATATTTCAGGTGATTAAAAAAGCACCTGGTGAATTATCTTGCAGCTTATAAAAGCAATATTTCAGCTTCGCTGTTTTTTATTCTTTTTTTTAATCAAATTATCTCCCAAAGCATTTTGACTGAAGTTTATTAAGGCAATGCAGCTATTAGTGCTTTGCAGTGCACTCTTGCAAAGTTAAGTAAGAGACATGACTTTTCCTATGCATACTGATCGCACCTTCGGAAGGTCTAAAAGAACTAAAGATTGCATAGCTGAGTGGTTTTGAAGAAAGAAAATTGTTACTTTGTCTTTTTTTTTTTTTTAAAGCAATGTTATTAGATTTTTGGCGGGGAAGCATTCATAAGAAACATTATATTGCTAGATTTTAACTAGTATTTCGGATATTATCAGATTTCCAAAAAAAGTAAGTTAGAAATTGAGAGACCAAAGCAGCTGCAGGTCTTCATGTTGGCATGGAGGAAACTGGGAGAATTATGAACCTTCGGTGGGTAACCAGCCTGCCTCTCAGAAAGTGTGGGGTGATTTGTTTATACTAACCAGAAAAATAATCATATCTTTGACAGCATGAAGGCTTCCCTGTGTGGCTCAGATGGTAAAAATGTCTGCCCGCAATGCAGTAGACCTGGATTCGATTCCTTGGTTGGGAAGATACTCTGGAGAAGAAAAAAAAAGTCTAAGTTGTCCCATGCAAACATTGACAAGAAAAAGTGAAATCAGAATCATTTTCCTTTCTAAAACCTTTGGCTCAGCTTTATGTAGGAAATGGTTTTCTGGAGTGTTTTTCTTAAACAACTTTATATATTTAAATTTTGACCACGCCCTGTAACATGTGGGATCTTAGTTACCCAACCAGATATCAAACTCATATCCCCTGCCATTGGAGGGCAGAGTCTTAACCACTAGACCATCATGGAAATACCTTTTGGAGTGTTCCTAGTGGTGCTATGGGTAGAAGCAGAAGGTGGTGCTTCTCAAGTGGTAGATACTCAAGAACATGGGCGTGAGGGGCAGGGAATGACATTTGAAAGGACAGAGAGGCACATACTTTGAAGACAGAATAAAACTTCTGCAGTTTAATCATTTTTTTTTCTTCCCTTGAAAGACACTTACAAAGTTGCTTTAGACCTCACAGTCCCAAGGGCAAGACAGAACTTAACTCTGCAGGTCTGTAATGTGACGTGCAATTAATGCTCTATGAGCCGTTTGCCAGAAAAGAGTTCAATGGTCATCAGTTAAAACACTGCGATGATAATTTCAATTACTCACTAATTTCTAAATTTGAGAATATACGTTAGTTTTAAGTATGATTACATTCCTTTTTGAAGCCTCAAAGGGGCTGACAGTGAAAATCTTTGTCACTCGACTATTCAATGGGATCATTCTGCTACAGGAAAACAATAAAAGTACAGAACAGTTGAACAGAAAAATATGATTTTTCAGGAATGTGTTTTGGCTATAGGAGCCCATTTTTTAAAAAAGGAATGCACTGGCAAATTAGTGAATAGCTGTCCTAATCTTTATTAGAGACTTTATTACATTTCATCAAGAAGGAATCACTGATGTCATCTTTTAACTGAAGCTACTGCTGCTGCTAAGTCGCTTCAGTCATGTCCAACTCTGTGCGACCACATAGACGGCAGCCTACCAGGCTCCTGTCCCTAGGATTCTCCAGGCAAGAACACTGGAGTAGGTTGCCATTTCCTTCTCCAATGCATTAAAGTGAAAAGTGAAAGTGCAGTCGCTCAGTTGTGTCCGACTCTTTGGACCCCATGGACTGCAGCCTACCAGGCTCCTCTGCCCATGGGATTTTCCAGGCAAGAGTACTGGAGTGGGGTGCCATTGCCTTCTCCGTTTAACTGAAGCAGTCAAGTTAAAAAAAGAGATCCTTTCAAAGAAACCCAACATAAATAACTCTAAAGGCATGCTCCCAATCCTAGAGGATTTGGATGAGCAAAGAGGGAAGTTCATGAAGGAGGGGATATCTGTATGCATAGAGCTGATTCACTCCGTTGTATAGCACACACTAACACAATATTATAAAGCACTTACACTCCAATTAAAAAAAAATAAAAGGTTTGCTACTGCAGCTGTTTAATCCTTTAGATTAGAGTGGGGCCAGCTTGCTTGAATAGCAGCTGGGTAGCAGGGACAGATGTCTCCAGAGGTCTGAAAAGTTAGGTCACACTATAAAACTTGCACATTCCAAAACTTTTGAGGAAGTAGAAATAATGAAAGTCAAGTCATACTATGTCCGCTTTGCTTCTTAAGTCTATGTTTGTGTTTTGCTTTGGTGTGATCACATTAATGAATGAATACGTCACAGAAAAAAGACAAACTGCCTGAAGGTTAACCTCTTAAAGATTAACCTCTTAAACCTTCTTAAAAGTTAAAAATTAACCTTTCTCCAAGAAACTACTACAGTGACCTGAATATAGTAAGTCCTTAACAAATGCTTATTGGGGTTGATAAGAATTAATCCACTCAAAACAGGAAGATTTCTGTTCCAATTACCATCCCATCTGGTTGACCATGTGCCTGGGTGCTCAATCGTGTCTGACTCTTTGCGATCCCATGGACCCGTAGCCCACCAGGTTCTTCTGTCCATGGGACTTCCCAGGCAAGAATACTGGAGTGGGTTGCTATTTTCTCCTGCAGGGGATCTTCACCACCCAGGGATCAGAACCCATGTCTCCTCTGTCTCCGTGCATTGGTGGGTGGATTCTTTACCACTGTGCCACCCGAGAAGCCCCCAGTTGACTGGACAAAGTGAAAATGGGGACTCTGCAAGGATAGGTTCAGTAGGTCTGCAGATCTTTTCTCCTACCTTAGTAAATGGTTTGAGCCTCATGATTGTTTGAAAAGTCTTTTGCCCTGGAGTTTCCCAGGAGTTAAGGTGTTAGGTTTATTTGTGAGAACACAAAGAGCAGAGTGATCCACCAGGTTTTTTCTCCTGCACTGACTTCTTGGGGAATACTGCCATACGTGGCCTGGACTTCACTTCAGAGGCAGCAAAGATAAGACATAGACATAGCGCTCGACAAACATACCACTTCCAGATCAATCTTCACAGCTCTCTAAGTGAGGTGCAATCACTGTAAATCTTTTTTGCAGTTGATTTATATTGTAATTAAGGCAGAGAAGAAGCACACACAAGGCCAAAAGTGGAAAACTAGCACCCATTTTTCATGGAAAGTTTTTTCCCCCATAACTCAGAGCACAAGAGAGTATCAGGGGAAAAAAATTACAAGGAACTAGTCACGATCACTAACATGATATGGGAGAATGCTAAGTCATCTGTGTTTTGGGTTTAAATGTATATATTTCAGGTGATTAAAAAAGCACCTGGTGAATTATCTTGCAGCTTATAAAAGCAATATTTCAGCTTCGCTGTTTTTTATTCTTTTTTTTAATCAAATTATCTCCCAAAGCATTTTGACTGAAGTTTATTAAGGCAATGCAGCTATTAGTGCTTTGCAGTGCACTCTTGCAAAGTTAAGTAAGAGACATGACTTTTCCTATGCATACTGATCGCACCTTCGGAAGGTCTAAAAGAACTAAAGATTGCATAGCTGAGTGGTTTTGAAGAAAGAAAATTGTTACTTTGTCTTTTTTTTTTTTTTAAAGCAATGTTATTAGATTTTTGGCGGGGAAGCATTCATAAGAAACATTATATTGCTAGATTTTAACTAGTATTTCGGATATTATCAGATTTCCAAAAAAAGTAAGTTAGAAATTGAGAGACCAAAGCAGCTGCAGGTCTTCATGTTGGCATGGAGGAAACTGGGAGAATTATGAACCTTCGGTGGGTAACCAGCCTGCCTCTCAGAAAGTGTGGGGTGATTTGTTTATACTAACCAGAAAAATAATCATATCTTTGACAGCATGAAGGCTTCCCTGTGTGGCTCAGATGGTAAAAATGTCTGCCCGCAATGCAGTAGACCTGGATTCGATTCCTTGGTTGGGAAGATACTCTGGAGAAGGAAATGGGAACCCTCTCCAGTACTCTTGCCTGGAAAATTCCATGGATGGAGGAGCCTCGTAGGCTACAGTCCATGGTATCGCAAAGAAGCCCCCAGAGAAAATCAGAGCAACTTCACGGAGCAACTGAGCAACTTCATTTTTGACAGCATAGCAAATGAAGAAGAGAAAGCGAGGTTTTAATTTTTGCATTTAACGTATTAACAGTTTAAAAAGAGGACTATTAATCCTAAACCAATATATTTCAAGGGAAGAAACTTCAGTTCAGTTCAGTTCAGTCCCTCAGTCATGTCCGACTCTTTGCGAGCCCATGAATCGCAGCACGCCAAGCCTCCCTTGTCCATCACCAACTCCCGGAGTTCACCCAAACTCACGTCCATCAAGTCAGTGATGCCATCCAGCCATCTCATCTTCTGTCGTCCCCTTCTCCTCCTGCCCCCAATCCCTCCCAGCATCAGAGTCTTTTCCAATGAGTCAACTCTTCGCATCAGCTGGCCAAAGTATTGGAGTTTCAGTTTTAGCATCATTCCTTCCAATGAACACTCAGGACTGATCTCCTTGCAGTCCAAGGACCTCTCAAGAGTCTTCTCCAACACCACACTTCAAAAGCATCAATTCTTTGGTGCTCAGCTTTCTTCACAGTCCAACTTTCACATCCATACATGACTACTGGAAAAAACCATAGCCTTGACTAGATGGACCTTTGTTGGCAAAGTAATGTCTCTGCTTTTGAGTATGCTATCTGGGTTGGTCATAACTTTCCTTCCAAGGAGTAAGCATCTTTTAATTTCATGGCTGCAATCACCATCTGCAGTGATTTTGGAGCCTCAAAAAATAAAGTCTAAACTTACTTTATTCTTTTTCTAGCTCCTAGAGGTGTAAAGTTAGATCGTTTGTGACTATTTTTCATAATGTAGGCATTTATTGATATAAATTTCTTTCTTTGTACTGCTTTTATTGCATCCCATAAATTTTGGTATATGTGTTTTCATTTTCATTTGTCTCAAGATTTTTTTAATTTACTTTTTGATTTCGTCTTTAATCCACTGATTTTTCAGGAATATATTGTTTAACCTGTACATATTTATGAATTTTCTAGTTTTCTCTTAATTCTAGTATAATGCCATTTAGGGAAAATGCTTGATATGATTTAAATCTTCTTAAATTTGTTAAGATTAATTTTGTGACCCAAATTACGTTCTGTCCTGGAGAATGTTCCTTGTTTGCTTGAGAAGAATGTGTATTTTGCTGCTGTTGAATAGAATGTATATATCTGTAGGTCCATCTGCTATAACATGCATTTAAGTCCAATATTCCCTTACTGATTTTCTCTGGTTAATCTACCAATTTGCTTTTTCTTCCAGTGAAGATTCTGTGTACTGATCTTCAAGGCAGTCACAGATTACATGTTCCTTGAGGGTAGAAATTACATTTGTTCAACTTAACATATTAGAACCTGGTCCACTGTTTGGTTTGCAGGCACTCGATACAGATTTTCTGAATTATCATTATTACTGAATAATTAAGTGGGGTAGTATTTTTGTATTTTGGTATTTTGATTGCTAGTATTTCTTATATCTGTCTATTGTAATGTCTGTAGGGAAGAAGGCAGGACCAGTGGTACCTGGAGAAGGAGGAGTAGCTTGTTCAGAGGAAATCCTTAGGGATGAGTTCTGGACCATGAAAGAAAGAGATAAGGTGAGAAATCTGATACCTTTTAAGTTTCAACCATTTACTCTCTAAAGGGTTGAAACGTCCAGTTAACATAATAAGAAAATCCATTAAGTTAACATAATAAGAAAAATGTTATTCTTCCTTGGGTGTAGCCTAGGGGAGACATAAAGAAGAAGGTCCTTATAGAGTTTATTTGTATATATACATATTTTTTGTGTGTGCATACTTGCTCATTCAAATATTTTGTTCATTTTTTTGGGAAGCATTTATTTATCTAATACTGAATTTGAAGAGCTTATTTTTAATGTATATTCTGGATACAAGTCTTTATTCCAACATAGCCCTTACAAATATATTCTCTTGCCTTTTGATTTTAATAGCGTCATTAGAAGAGCCTAAGTTTTGCATTTTTGATGAAATTCAATTTATTGCTATTTCTTGCTATTTTAGTGCTGTGCCTAAGAAATATTTGCTTATTCCAAGTTCATATTTTTTTTTTTTCTATGCTTTCTTCTATAGTATTTGTAATTTTAGGTTCTATACTTATGCTTATGATTTATGTTGCTAATGTTTACATATTGTCCAAAGCATTAAATTTCATTTATTTGCATATAAATATGCAGTTTTACGGAGAAGGCAATGGCACCCCACTCCAGTACTCTTGCCTGGAAAATCCCATGGGTGGAGGAGCCTGGTAGGCTGCAGTTCATGGGGTCGCTAAGGGTTGGACACGACTGAGCGACTTCACTTTCACTTTTCATTTTCATACATTGGAGAAGGAAATGGCAACCCACTCTAGTGTTCTTGCCTGGAGAATCCCAGGGACTAGGGAGCCTGGTGGGCTGCCGTCTATGGGATCACACAGAGTCGGACATGACTGAAGTGACTTAGCAGTAGTAGCATGCAGTTTTAACAGGCACTTCCCAGGTGGCACAGTGGTAAAAAGTTTGCTGGCCAGTGCCGGAGACACAAGAGATGCTGGTTCAATCCCTGGGTTCGGAAGATCCCCTGGAGGAGGAAATGGCAATCTACTCCAGTATTCTTGCCTGGGAAATCCTATGGACAGAGGAGCCTGGCAGGCTACAGTCCTTGAGGTTGCAAAGATTCAAACACGAGTGAGCAACCGAACACACACACACGTGCAATTTTAACAGCACCGTTTTTTTAAAAGACTATTCTTTATTCACTGAAGTGTCTTTGCAGCTTTGCAAAAGATCAGTTGCCAATAAATGTGGGTATGTTTCTGTACTTTCTATTTGATTCCATTGATTTATTGGTTCATCTTGATCCAATGCCATGTTGGTTTGGGTCACTGTGGCTTTATCAAAGATCCTGAAGTTAGGTACTAAGTCCTTCAATTGTATTCTTCCTTTACAAAGTTCTATGTTCTATGTCTGTATAATTTGGATTTAGTGATATTTACATGGGCTTCCCTGGTGGCTCAGTGGTAAAGAATCTCTGCCAATGCAGCAGACGCAGGTTTGACCTCTGGGCTGGGAAGATCCCTTGGAGAAGGGAATAGCAACCCACTCCAATAATCTTGCCTGAGAAATCTCACAGACAGAGGAGCCTGGTGGGCTACAGTCCATGAGGTCACAAAAGAGCTGGATACGACTTAGCAACTAAAAACAACAATACTAACAATATTTGGCACACGTAAGACATGTGCAAAACCATTTGAAAAAACACTCAATGCTACCAAAACTTTGAATTGCAATTTGAAAATTGCATGAAGAGTATCTGGCAAATTGAAAACAGACATGAGCTTCCATGGTTAGAGGTTCGAGGAATTGAATTTTATATATTACAACAATTAATAACTCTACGTTTCTTGGCTTAAACTTACTTCCTCAGAAATTATTTACAAATATAATAAAACTCATTTTTGAAAATACTATTTTTAAAAATTTAAATTTTAAAGGAACCTTGCATATTGTCATTGACAAGTTTAACTAAAAGATATTAGAATTATCTATTATGGGAATAAAAATGCTTTGCTGTATTGTAAAGGGTCTGAAAATATCATTATAAGAATTGTTTCCAAAATATAATGATTCCTCAGTTCTGAAAGATGTCTATCTAATGTACTCTTTAACAAAATGATTTACTATACTTTGCTGTTTTTAATGTATGGCTTTGCTTTTGCACCACTGTAAAACAAGGTCATTTTTTCTTCGTATAGATTTTATGTTGCTTCTACTGTAGGACAGTTGGGTGTCTAAGTACTACAATTTTATTTGTTTTATCAAAAGAAAAAATAGTCTGTGAAACTAGGTTTATTAATATCGCCAATAGCAATTGTCTACAATTCAGTCATCGATTTATTCTCTTTTATTTGGTTAATACCTATGTCAACCTATTCCTGAAGGCTGCTTGAAGGCTCTTGGCTGGTGTATAATCTAATTGCAATTATTCTGGCTTGTGGGATAATCTAGGAGTATCATGAGATAATATCGTAACAGTTTAACTGAGCACATTCAACATTTTCTGCATCTATCAATTGGCTTAGTTTGAAAACAAATAGAGGTAATGGTCTTTAACCCAAAACTACAGGCTTGATCTTTTTAGGCAGGAAGTCATATTTCTAATAGAAGAAATACCATCTCATGTCAACAAACTTCATCAATACCTTGGGCCATTTGTCTTGCAAACACAAGTCTCTAAGAACCTTGCCACTGGGAAAACTGTAGCTTATTTTATTTAATAATAATATAGGACAGATATTTATTTCTTTCCTAAACTCATCTTTGTTACCTGGAAAGATAATCAGTCACCTGGCTTGACTTAAAAATGATAATTTTTAGAAATACATTTAATAACAAAAGAATAGAATTTCTTTATCACTAGTACACACTGAGATATTTTATTTTCACTTGTCTTGCAAAAAATTGCAGTTGGATAATGCTTCATTTAATTTTTGCAACCTTGAAATTCTTATTTCACTGGGCTTTCTATTTTCACTCTCTGAAGTTTTGCCATTGTATATTTATTGTAAATAATGAGCTCATAAATAAATGTGAACTGGTACATTTTCTTTACACTTAAATTTCTAAAAAATGTTAATTTATAAGCTTCCCTTTACATATATTTCATAACTTTTTGATTTTACAGAATTTCTTGATGCTCTTTCTAGCCTTAAGGGCAGACTTGAACCAGGAAAATTAATACACAAGAGACCCCCCAAATATTATTTTAAAAAACAAATTGTCCTCTACCTGCCTTTTAAAAAATCTATTGCCTCCAGGGCATATCTTATAAAAAAATAAAAAGATTTCAAGTAGGGAAAGACTGAATTTGATATTGTTCTTAACACTGTCCTATTTATCTGTCTATTAATTAGTTCGGTATAAGATTATTTCCTGGATATTAGCTCAGAGAATCCTTTGATAAAGCTGCCCCTTTTATTTATCAAATATTTATAGAGAACCTATTAAAATGATGCCCTCCAAGCATTCTACAAGGTATAATTCTGAATAAATAATGAACACACACAAAAATTAGGGACTTAAGAAGAAACTACGTGCATATCACATAGACATGTTATAGGCATACATCACTTAAATGCTGTAGGTACATATTTGACTTGTATGTCAAGCAAGTGTGTTTGGTACTGTGGGAATATAAAGCTGAATATGGAATTATTTTCAAGAGTCTGGATCTATTTAGCAAAAGAAATTCAAGCTGTTAAGCTTGAATAAAAACAATGACTATGATAGAGGTATGGAAAAACTATTTCTAGACAGAAGCAGGGAATGTGCTTCTGTCTACCATGTGGCATTAGTGGTAAAGAACCTGCCTGCCAATGCAGGAGACACAAGAGACAGGTATGATCCTTGGGTCAGGAAGATCCTCAGAGCATGGCAACCCACTCCAGTATTCTTGCCTGGTGAATCCCATGGACAGAGGAACCTGGCAGGCTACAGTCTACAGAGTCGCAAAGAACTGGACATGACTGAAGCAACTTAGAATGTAGACACGCAGGGAGGATATTCACATTCTATGAAATAAGACAGATGAGGGTACTGAAGAAAACTGGGAGCCAAAAGACTTCAGAGGAATAGGAAACAGTATTAAACAAAAGTATTAGGAGGGAAAGAGATATCTGTCTTGCTTCTTACTATATCCCTTCCAAACAGCTCTGCAGCTGTTCAAAGAATATTTGTTCAGGATAGAAGAAAATAAGGAATGGTGGAGCATGGAGAAACCAGAATTCATGGAGAGGTAAGATAGATATGTTGCAAACCAAGTATACGTCCAGTTAAGGAAAAGTCTTGTTCTTTGCACTCCTTTCTTATCTCTCAAATACTTTCTATCTCCAAAGGCATCATATTATTTAGGCCACTAGATATCCAAATAGAAGCATTGCAAGATCACCTTTGTCAGTTTCCTTATCTCTAATCAGGAAACTTCTATTCTACCACTCCCTTCACTACTCACCTACCTTCTATTTTCCACATCAGTTCAGTTCAGTTCAGTTGCTCAGTCGTGTCCAACTCTTTGCGACCCTATGAATCGCAGCACGGCAGGCCTCCCTGTTCGTTACCATCTCTCAGAGTTCACTCAGACTCACGTCCATTGAGTCCGTGATGCATCCAGCCATCTCATCCTCGGTCATCCCCTTCTCCTCCTGCCACCAGTCCCTCTCAGCATCAGAGTCTTTTCCAATGAGTCAACTCTTCGCATGAGGTGGCCACAGAATTGGAGTTTCAGCTTTAGCATCAGTCCTTCCAAAGAAATCCCAGGGTTGATCTCCTTCAGAATGGACTGGTTGGATCTCCTTGCAGTCCAAGGGACTCTCAACAGTCTTCTCCAACACCACAGTTCAAAAGCATCAATTCTGCGGTGCTCAGCCTTCTTCACAGTCCAAATCTCACATCCATACATGACCANTTTCTGAGTCATTTTCTTCATACTCATAGTTCTCCTCTTTATCCAATTGACTTGGCACTATTTGTAAATAAGAAATCTACAAATTTTATCTTTTTTTTGCATTAAAATTTTTTAATCCTAGTATTTTCCTCTCATTATAACTGCTCTGTTCATTGTTCCATAATCGTGATACTTTTGGATGAAAAATCATGTGTCTGGGTTAATCTCACATCAAAGTAGCATCATTTTATAATGATGATGCTAAGTTGTATGAAAAATACCTACTGGATATGCTCCATTAGTCACTAATTTTCAAACTTAAAGTTCTGTCTTTGAAAAACTCCTCTCCTCCACATTACTGACATGACTCTTCCCCTTGAAAAATGTACTGCCTGTAAAAATACAAACTCTGGGTATTATTTTGTGTAAGTCCATGAAAAAATCAGAACACATAAAAATGTATGTCTTTTAACATAAACAATCCTGAATATGCTATTTTACTTTAAAATAAAGAATACATTTTGGCTTTAGCATTATTTAACATAATAAAGGGAGTAGATAATTTAATTTCATAGAATTCAATATTAACAAATACTTTATTAACCTCCTGAATCTATATAATACTGATAAATGTGTGAAATGAATGAATTTCCATTTGGATATCAATATTTGAATTGAGGTTTTCCTTTGTTTATCTTCAAATAGAAGGAGGATCAACTATCATTGTTACCCACAGGCACCAGTGGATGTTGTCAGAGAGAATCTTCCAAATATTTTGAGAGATGAAAGGGTCATAAGGCCAATATTATATGTAACAAAGTGTTAATCGCTCAGGCATGCATGACTCAGTGCGACCCCATGGACTGTAGTAGTCCAGGCTTCTCTGTCCATGGGATTTCCCAGGCAAGAATACTGGAGTGGGCTACCTTTTCTTTCTCCAGGGGATCTTCCCAACCCAGAGGTTGAACTCACATCTCTTTCATCTCCAGCATTGCAGGCAGAATCTTTACTATCTGAGTCACCAGGGAAGCACATATGTAACAAACAAAACCCCCAAAATTAAAGGTCAAAAGTTGTGAACAGAGTGAGTGAAAATCACCTGGAGGCAAATAGGAGTATAGAGTCTAGGGGGAATAAAGGAGCTCTTAGACACACTCAGACCAATCACTTGGCAGCCATGTCAGTACGAGACAAGAACAATGTTGACTTGGTTATGTTAATGGTCAAGAAGAATTTTACTTATTAATTTATTCCACATCTTTATTAGAATGCTCCCAGGTACTGTCCTATGTTCTGTAAACTGAAGGCTAAGTTTAGCTGTTAATTAAGCAATTGCACTCATCTTCCATGCTGGTAAAGTCATGCTTAAAACCTTGCATGCTAGGTTTCAGCATTATGCAAACCAAGGGCTTCCAGACATCCAAGCAGGGTTTAGAAAAGGCAGAGGAACCAGAGATCAAATTGCCGGCATTCGCTGGATCTTAGAGAAAGCAAGAGAATTCCAGAAAAACATCTATCCCTGTTTCATTGACTACACTAAAGCCTTTGACTGTGTGGATCATAATAAACTGTGGAAAGCTCTTAAAAAGATGGGAATACCAGACCATCTTACCTGTCTCCTGAGAAACCTGTATTTGGGTCAAGAAGCAACAGTTAGAACACTGTATGAAACAACTGCTTGGTTCAGGATTGAGAAAGGAGTACGACAGGGCTGTCTGCTAATACCCTGTTTGTTTAAACTATATGCTGAATACATCATGTGAACTATCAGGCTGGATGAGTTATAAGCTGGAGTCAAGATTGGTGGGAGAAACATCAACAACCTGAGATATGCAGATAATACCACTCTAATGGCAGAGAGCAAAGAGGAATGAAATAATCTCTTGATGAGTGTAAAGGAGAAGAGTGAAAAAGCTGACTTAAAGCAATAAAAGAACTAAGATCATGGCATCCGTCCCCATTGCTTCATGGCAAATAGAAGGGTAAAAGGTGGAAGCAGTGAAAGATTTTCTTTTCTTGGGCTCTAAAATCACTGCAGATGGTGACTGCAGCCATGAGGTCAGAAGATAATTGCTTCTTGGCAGGAAAAATTATGACAAATCTAGACAATGTGTTTAAAATCAGAGACATCACGCTGATAACAAAGGTCCATATAGTCAAGGCTGTGGTCTTCCCTGTGGTCAGGTAGGGTTGTGAGAACTGAACTGTAAAGAAGGCAGAACACAAAAGAATTGATGCCTTTGAACTGTGGCGCTGGAGAAGTCTCCTGAGAGTCCTTTGGACAGCAAGGAGATCAAACCAGTCAAGTAAATCAACCCTGAATACTCACTGGAAGGACTGACGCTGAAGCTGAAGCTCCAGTATTATTGTCACCTGATGCAAACAGCCAACTCATTGGAAAAGTCCCTGGTGCTCAGAAACATTGATGGCAGAAGGAGAAGAGGGTGACAGAGGATATGGCTGGATGGCATCACCGATGCCATGGGCATGAACTTGGACAAACTCCGGGAGATGGTGAGGGTTGGGGAGACCTGGTGTGCTGCAGTCCCTGGGGTCCCAAAGGGTCGGACACGACTGGGCAAATGAATAACAACAACAACAAAAAAAATAGAAATACTCCCTGAGTTGGGCCCACTGGAGATCTGGCCCTGATCCCTCTCTGACCTCCTTCTGTACTTATCTCTATCAGAGCCCTATGATCCACCAAACTATTCTGATTTTACCTGAAGGGAACTAGTCAAGCTTCATGCCCTTTGAATTGCCAATTACACTACACAGGGCAAGTTTCTGTGAACTTTTAAAATTCTGTTCAAAATACTCTCTACTTTTTTGTGTGTAATTCATTTTTTGACCCACATGATTAAAATTATGTGAATTAATTTCCAAATATTGGAGGCATGTTTCCTGTATCTTTTAAGGATTGACTTCTAATAATTTCATTATGATAGGTCAACACTTTGTACACTATTTCAATCCTTTTAAATTTATTAATACTTGTTCTATGACACAGTATATCAGCATATAGTCTAAATGTGAAATATTCCTTTGTACTTTAAAACAATGCATATTCCAGCTCTTGTTGAATGGATTATTTTATAAATGTCAAATTGGTCAAGTTGGTTGGCAGCATTGTTCAATTTTTCCATGTCCGTATGTTCTATCAATTCCCAAGAGAGGAGCATTGAAATTAACTATGGTTAGGCATCTTTTTATGTCTAAGATTTTTCTTAAATGTTTGCCTTTTGTATCTGAAATTTTCTTATTAGATCTACATACCCATTTATGATTTTTATATGTGCTTGATTCTTTCTCTTAATGAAATGTCCTTCTTGATACCTGGTAATATTTCCAGTTGTGAAGTTTAATTTATCTAATATTAATGTAGCCTCTCCAATTGCATTATGTTTGGTGTTGCACTGCATGTCTTTTTCCACGCTTATATTTTAAGCTATCAGTGACTTCATATTTAAAGTGTATCATTTACAGATAACTACATTTGAGTCTTGTATCTTTACTTAATGTGATCCATCTGTTAATTGTTTTTTTAGTCCATTTATATTTAATATAAATTTAATATGTTAGATTTATGTGTACAGACTTGTTATTTTTACTGGATAGAGAATTGGATTCATTTTTTTTTTTCTTTCACCAGTTTAAACATATTCTCCTATGTCTTCTGGTCTCCATTGTTTCTGATAAGATGTTAGAGGTAATTTTTAAGTTTCCCTTTATTTGGCTTCTTTTAGATTTTATCTGTATCATTAGTTTTATTTTTAGTTTTTNTTTTTTTTTTTCTTTCACCAGTTTAAACATATTCTCCTATGTCTTCTGGTCTCCATTGTTTCTGATAAGATGTTAGAGGTAATTTTTAAGTTTCCCTTTATTTGGCTTCTTTTAGATTTTATCTGTATCATTAGTTTTATTTTTAGTTTTTTGACACTGACTACAATGTACCTAGGTATGACTTTTATGCACATATCTTTTGTGGGGTGGTTCCTTGAGTTTATTTGGCTCTGTAATTCATGTTTTTTCAAAAAATGACATTATTATTATACTTTTTTATAGTTCAAGTGCACCCCCAACTGGTTTTAAACTAACACCATGAGAGAAATACCTAAGAAGCACTTGCTGAAATTTTAGAACTTGGTCAAAAGTTATTTACTGAATGTTCAATACATTCTTGGAATATCACATCTAAATTACTCAGTCTGTTATTTGAAGCCTTATTTAATACCTTATTTTCTCTTTTTTCTTTCATTATCTTCCTCTCGGATGATCTCAGTAACAGACACAGATAATTACCACAGTATGGTGGTTAAAAGTACATACGCTGTAGGCAAACAGTGTGGATTTCAATCCTGTCTCTCTTATCAGCTGTGTGATCATGGGCAAAAGATATAACTTCTACATGCTTCAGTTTTCTCTTTCATAAAATAGAGAGACTATGATTCAGTACAGTTCATTCACTCAGTCATGTCTGACTCTTTGCGACTCCATGGACCTCAGCATGCCAGGCCTCCATGTTCATCACCAACCCCTGGAATTTATTCAAACTCATGTCCATTGAGTCAGTGATGCCATCCAACCATCTCATCCTCTGTCATTCATTTCTCCTCCAGCCTTCAGCCTTGCCCAGCATCAGGGTCTTTAAAAATGAGTCAGTTCTTTGCATCAGGTAGCCAGGTATTGGAGTTTCATCTACAGGATCAGTCCTTCCAATGAATATTCAGGACTGATTTCCTTTAGGCTGGAATGGATGGATCTCCTTGCAGTCCAAGTGACTCTCGAGATTCTTCTCCAACACCACACTTCAAAAGCATTCAGTGATCCGCTTTCTTCATAGTCCAACTCTCACATCCATACATGACTACTGGAAAAACCATAGCTTTGACTACTTTGCCTTTGTTGGCAAAGTAATGTCTCTGCTTCTTAATATGCTGTCTAGGTTGGTCATAACTATTCTTCCAAGCAGCAAACGTCTTTTAATTTCATGGCTGCAGTTACCATCTGCAGTGATTCTGGAGCCCAAGAAAATAAAGTCTGTCACTGTTTCCACTGTTTCCCAATTATTTGTCATGAAGAGATGGGACCAGACGCCATGATCTTAATTTTCTGAGTGGTGAGTTTAAATCAGCTTTTTCACTTTCCTCTTTCACTTTCATCAGGAGGCT
>SJYX01012701.1:0-94945 GCA_006410675.1 Oreotragus oreotragus | reverse complement strand
TTTTTAGTTTTTGGTAGTCAAACTTAACAATATTTTTCTTAGTGATTTTCTTCCCTCATTTAAGAAGGCCTCTTTTTTTTTTTTTTTAAGGAAATAACTTTTTATTTTATATTAGAGCATAGTTGATTACCAATGTTGTGTTAGTTTCAGGTGTACAGCAAAGTGATTCACTTATACATAAACACGTGTCTATTTTCAAATTCTTTTCTCATTTAGGTTGTTACATAATATTGAGCAGAGATCCTTGTGCTACACAGTAGGTCCTTGTTGGTTATCCACTTAAATATAGCAGTGTGTACATGTCATATCCAAACTCCCTAACTATCGCTTCCCCCCATAACCATACATTTGTTCTCTAAAGAGAAGGCCTTTGTTGCTTCAATATTACTCAGTAGGCTGTATTTTTTAAAAAGATACTATAAAATTTCTAATGCTTATTCTAAAATGTATATAACATAAAATAATCTATCTTACTTTATCCCTCAGATATTTACTTTCATCCCTCAGATAGCTGAGAAGTGAATAATCCACCCTCATCTTATACAATTTGAAATCCTACTTTTATTACATTCTAAATTTCTAATAATCCTGGGGCATTCTTGGATGCTCTATTTCAGGGCATGGCCTCAGGCTTGCTGCCTGTTTTGTAAATGAAATTTTATTGGAACACAGTTCCATCTATTCATATACTATCTTCTAAGGCTTCTTTCCTGCTACAAGGATTGAGTAATTGCAACAAAGACTGAATGTCCTGCAAAGCTTATAATATTTACTAACTGACCCTTGAAAGAAAAGTTTACCAATTGTTCTTCTGTTTTATAGAGCTTTTGATCTACTTCTAAATCAATGTTATGCTGTTTAATTCAATTGATACAGCTTTTAAAAAATATATGTTTCTATCCAAAGACATAAATTCCTGACTTCAGCAATAATTGCTCTTAAAAAAAAAAAAAAGTCAGAGCTATTTCTTGTGGATTTTTATCTTCCAAAGGCATTTAGAATCACTTTCTCAAGCTTCACTAAAAAGTCTTGTCTTGATTTCGAGTATGACTGTACTGAATTTATAGATTTTTCAAATGTGAAATTTTCTTTTAAAATTGGCATTTTCCCAATATGTATAATAGTCTTACCCATGAAAATAATATGTATTTAATTTTTTAGTTAAGTCTTTGCTTATATCTTTTCATGATTGCTTAGACACTTTCTCTAATAGGTTTAAGCAAACTTTTTGTTAGGGCTTCCCATGTGTATAAGTGGTAAGACTCCACCTGCTAATGTAGGAGACCCCAGAGACATGGGTTCAATCCCTGGGTGGGGAAGATCTCTGGAGTAGGGAATGGCAGCCCCCTCCAGTATTTTTGCCTGGGAAATTCCATACAGAGGAGCCTGGCAGGCTACAGTCCACAGGGTTGCAAAGATTCAGACATGATTGAGCACACATTCTTGAGGTGCTTTGCCAGGTTTTTTCTTAGGAATGCTAAACCTCAGGCTGCCATTTTAAAGAACTGTCTTATTAACTCTAATGCATTTCTGGTTGATTCTCCTAGATTTTCTAAGAGAAACACCATATTATCAGACCATAATTATAGTTTTGACCTTTTCCCACACAGTATACCTCCTATTTTTCTTGACTTACTACTAACGCTTCAGAGCAGTGATGCACAATAATGATGATAGCCAGGAATCATTACTTTTTTCCTGACTTAAATAAGATGCTTCCAGTAATGTATCACTTAGCACATTTTACTAAGAGAATTTCATTATAAATTATTTTTGTGACTTTTATTAGAGTAAGTATATGTTGCCTTGATATTAAGTGTTTTCAGCATATATTTAATAATATACTATTTAAAAATATAAAATATACAATATATCTCTTTTAACCTGTCGTTAAATTAAATTACAGTAACATGAGGATAAGATGGCTGGATGGCATCACCGACTCGATGGACATGAGTCTGAGTGAACTCCGGGAGTTGGTGATGGACAGGGAGGCCTGGCGTGCTGCGATTCATGGGGTTGCAAAGAGTCAGACACGACTGAGCTACTGAACTGAACTGAACATGAGGGCAGGAGAAGGGGCCGACAGAGGCTGAGATGGCTGGACGGCATCACCGATTCAATGGACATGGGTTTGGGTGGACTCCAGGAATTGGTGATGGATAGGGAGGCCTGGCATGCTGCCGTTCATGGGGTCACAATTTCAGACATGATTGAGCGACTGAACTGAACTGAACTGATTTTCTAAAGTTGAATTTCTCTGTAGTTGAACCAAAACTTACAGGTTTTGTTATGTGAAACCCTCATTTTCTTTTAACTTTATAAAGTTCAAGGAGATGTGCTAATATTGTCCATTGTGACTAAAATTTTAGAGTTCTCTCTGGCTTTCAGGCAGTTCTTACATTATATGTTCTGAACTTAGTGCATTATGTTCATTAGTGTGTGCCTTCATAAGTTATATTTATATTCTATCAATGTGAAATATCCATGTTTTAGCATTCTAATCCTTTTTCCTTTTAAGCCTCTCTCTCCTTTTAAATTGTGTTTATGTGCTCAGTCCTCTCCACCTTTTTGTGACTCCACAGACTGTAGCCCATCAGGCTCCTCTGTTTATGGAATTTTTAGGCAAAGATACTGGAATGGGTTGCCATTTCCTTCTCGAGGGGATCTTCCCATCCCAGGGACTGAACCCTTGTGTCTTATGTCTCTGGCATTGGTAAGTGGATTCTTTATCACTAGCACCACCTGGGAAGCTCCTATTTAAATTAGAACTTCATTTTTTTTTTCTTCTAAGCTCTTCATTCCATTTCTATTTGTCTGAAGTACATGCCTTCTAAATGAGATGGATTTTGCTTTTATGACCAATCTGTAAACCTGTTACTTTAAACTGTGTAATGAAATCATTTAGCTATTATGGTTACTAATATGTTTGGACTTATTTTGTTCATTATTATACTCTTTCTGTCTTCTTTCCTGCATTTTGAATTATTTAACCTTTTACAACATTTTTTGTTTCTCTAGTAGTTTGGGAGTGACAAATCTCATTTCTAGAACTTCTAGTAGATAGTCTTACTACTGGCAACTATATTTTAATATCTTCTACTTCCATCTAGAGTTAATCAGTAAAGATTAGCAATTTAATGGTATTCCTCAATCATAATATCTCTAAATGAATTTATTTAATGATCACTATGTATGTACCTATTTATGGGGAGGAAAACAACTCAATGTCCATTTTGACATGATGTATGGAGATAGAGCCGGTGATTTTGTGTCAGCGTAAGCACTGTGTATAATGTACCCTTGTGAGTACTGCATACAATGTACAATACTCATTTACATATTTGGTAAAACATATCTTCTGATTAAATTTAACTAGGTTCTTGACATTTATTTACACTTTAAATCTAGATACTCGTTGACAGTAAAACAGAATAAATTAATATTGTCTCTTATGCTGTCTCTTATACACATCTAGATGTGTATAAGAGACAGGTCTTACTACTGGCAACTATATTTTAATATCTTCTACTTCCATCTAGAGTTAATCAGTAAAGATTAGCAATTTAATGGTATTCCTCAATCATAATATCTCTAAATGAATTTATTTTAAAAATCCAAATTTCTATAATTTCTTTTATCTTTAAAGAGATCATATAGCTTCAGAGATTTTCTTTTATATCACATTATTAAGTTATTTTAGATTTCTACCCTGTTTTGTTTTTTTTCTGACTTCTTTTCATTGGAACAGTTCTTTTTCAGAAACAGGAAACTGGGCTGTCCCTGTATGTATTGTGTGTATTTTTGCATGTGCATTCACGCATGTGTGTATGTGAAATGATTAAACATCAAAATTTCTGGCAAAGCACCTCAAGAATGATTCTTTTTATTAACTATACAACTGTAGGCACCAAGAGCTGAAAAAGAACCTTTGAGGTCATCACATTCAATCTTAATAAACTAGTTCACTTAATAATAAATTCACTCAACAAAGATTTTTGAGTACTTACCATGTTTTGAGAATTATAGTCGGTGCCAGGATATGCTTTCCAACTGAGAAGGCTGACATTCTAGTGGGTAGAGATATGGACACACAAACAGATGCTGTGTAAGGGGGTCAGAAGAGTATTCCAGGAGGAGCCCTGGGAGGAGGTGCTCTCTGGCTGCCTCTTAGAACATTGCTTTCTCTCTACCACTGCAGGAACTTCTGCTTGAGTATCAGCAGCACATGTTTGGACAGCATCACTTGTTAGAAAAATGTATTCCTCCTGGGCCCAAACCCATCTTCCAGACTCTGCCATCATTGGTCCAGATGCTGCCCTCTGGAGCTCTTCAACAGTTACGCATAGACCTTCATTTAGCGGTCATTTAGATGTTTGCCATGCTGAAGTCTTGTACACTTAATGCATTCTAAATTTTACTTCCTTCTCATCTCTCTTAAATTGGTACTGGCAGGTGGATTCTAGTGCCACCTGGGAAGCCCCCTTTTAAATGAGAACGTCTTATTCTTTTTTTTGAAGCTCTTCATTCTGTTTCTATCCGTCTGAAGTACATACCTTCGAAATAAGATGGATTTTGCTTCTATGACCAATCTGTAAACATGTTAAACCATGTAATTGATTCACTCTCAGGTGAATCAATATGACCTATAAACTAAACTTTCCAAACCTGTATAAAATATTGCAGAAGTACTCAACTTTTGAAAAAGAGCAATGAGAGTTATTATATCCTTTAATCAAACAAAACACCTGTGCTTTACAGCCTAAGATCACATCAACATGGTGTAGCTGCATCACATTCTTTCACTTAAACGATGAGTCTACGATGAGTCTTTTTTTCCAAATAAGTGACTCTTTGTGACCCCACGGAGTGTAGCATGCCAGGCTTGCTATAACATGTTAACGTGATCACAGCATTAAATACATTAAAAGTAAAAAGAGAAAAATAATGATGTTAAAATGAAATCACAGTACTTACTTTATATGGGCTCACATGTGATGTTAGGACTGTATACTGCATATGGTCGGAGTTAAGATGTCTTACTTGCTGGCTAGAGCTGAATCATAGTGTTGGCTCTAAATTTGTAGTAGCTCGCTTTGGCTTATATTAAAATTGGGGTGAACTAAAATCTCCATATGTACATTGATATAAGTGGCTTCAATGTTAAATATGCAGATTCTTTATTCCAGATATAGTTCATTTTATTGGTTCCTGCTTGATCATGTAATTCTAAAGCTTATCAGCCCACCTGGGTTTCTGCCATCTGCAAGAGCTGCCAATTACGCGTTTTGATGGTCTTGCAAGGAACTGTTCCAAGCTCAAGGATGAAACAAAGTTGCCCTTTTCTGTTCAACATGTATTTTGAAATACATTTCCTCAGTATCAGTTACACATACAGTTTACTTTTCAGAAGGTTCATCAGATGATTTTCTTGTCAGATAGTTCACTAATGCCTTATGGCATGATTACAATACTGCTTTCAAAATATAAAACATTAGTGTCCAACATGGATACGCTACTAAATCATAAAAATGGAGAGCAATGATAGTCTGGTCTGTTAAGCAATTTTTAGCCATGTTGAATCAAACTATAGAGACTGACTCACTCTGCAAACACATCCAATCATTACCATGTGTTTCTTTTACTTTTCTAGTTAATTTTTATTGAAGTATAGTTGATTTATAATGTCATGTCTTTCTTTTTAAAAACTGGATATAGTAAGTGAAAAGGGCTTTCCAGGTGGCTTAGTGGTAAAGAATCCACCTGTCAATGCAGGAGATATGAGTTCAATCCCTGGGTTGGGAAGATCCCCTGGAGTAGGAAATGTCAACCCACTCTGGTATTCTTGCTGGGACAAGCCCACGGATAGAGAAGCCTGGTGGGCTGCAGTCCTTGGGGTCTCACAGTCAGACACGACTGAGCAACTGGGCACACATAGTAGGTGAAACCAAGATGAGCATGGAATACTTTCAGTCCCCTTGGTGGCCTTGCTACCATACACCCTTAAAAATGGAACAAGAATTGAGCTAATTTCGCTGATGGTGCAAAGCCCCAAGGGAATTTAGAAGCCTCTAGGAAGGAGGGCTTACCAACAGCTAGGAAGCATTAGCTGCTGAATATATCACTGTGTTATGGTGGTGTGCATAGAGTACAGTAGGAGATCAACAAAAGTCGAAATCAATTCATCTGGAAGAGGAAGGAGGGGGAAGAACTCGGGAAGGATTTTACAAAGGAGATGTTTGATTTGAAATCAGATGTTTTTTAACAGGAAAGGTAAGAAAGAGTATTGCAGAAAAAGGAGTAGAAGAAGGAATAAATAGTAGGTGTCCTGATAGGTAGAAATTTTGGAGTGGCTAAAATTGACTGAAGGAATGTGTGTGGAGATGGATGAAGCTGGGAAGGTTAGCAAGAGCGGGGGACTGTGTACCATGTTGAGGGGTTTGGATTTGAATTTTTCCAGAGGATAGCTCATGTTTCTATAGTTTTATGGCAAGATCATGAAA
The DNA here is from genome assembly GCA_006410675.1 of Oreotragus oreotragus. NCBI lineage: Eukaryota > Metazoa > Chordata > Mammalia > Artiodactyla > Bovidae > Oreotragus > Oreotragus oreotragus. The sequence continues at coordinate 88,442 of SJYX01012701.1, read as the reverse complement.
ATGATATTTTCAAACTTTGATTAAAAGCCAAACTTGAGATTTTCTGAATGGAAGGTATCTCCAGTAGATAAGAAGAGATCTACTATGTTATGCTCCTCAAGTCCCCCAAATACAACCCAGTCTTGCTGCTGTATCTCTAGATACTGAGTAGTTGAATTTTCCTACTGACATGGTCCTATCATTTCTGTCCTTTCACTTCAGCTGGGATGTAACAGACATAAGATAAGTAATTTAAAATCAAGTTTGGTAAAGAAAGTATTGGTGAATTTCTAATGCAAAACTAGAATAAAGACTATTGAAGATTATGAATTTAGAATTCATTTTACCCATAGTCAAATAATTTCTATTGACATTATCAATATTTCAAAATACACCATAATTCACAATGCACATTTTTCACTCGTAAGACTTTTAAGAATGTTTACATTTGGGCAGAAATATAGGAGTTTTTAAAGAAAATAATTAGAACATGCAGATCACCTTGAATGTTTAAAAGAAAATCATGGGTTAAGCCACTCTGATTTTTAATATACTAAATGTTAATAGGCATTTTTAAGGAAAGAAATATGCTTGTGATTTCTAAAATACTGAAATTATAGTTTCTACTCAAATTTGCTTGTAAATTTCTATTTAACCTACACATTTTAAGCACTACCTTTCCAAAAATTTAAATTTCTCCAATTATTTAAAATCTTTGTTGTAATCCATTATCAATAGAACTCCTATATAAAGTATATAAATAAAGCATATATATAAAGTACATATATTTGTTAAAGTACATATATTCTTTTTATGGACTTCCCTGGTGGCTCAGAAGGTAAAGAACTTGCCTGCAGTGCAGGAGATCTGGGTTTGAACCATGGGTTGGGAAGATCTCCTGGCAAAGGGAATGGCTACCCACTCCAGTATTTTTTCCTGGGAAATACTATGAACAGAAGAGTCTGGTGGGCTACAATCCATGGGTTGAAAAGATTTAGACAGACTGAGCAACTGATATTTGTTCAACTTTCGTACTTTATTTATGGGGTTGCTGCTGCTGCTGCTAAGTTGCTTCAGTCATGTCCGACTCTGTGCACAGCCCACCAGGCTCCTCTGTCCCTGGGATTCTCCAGGCAAGAATACTGGAGTGGGTTGCCATTTCCTTCTCCATTACATATGAGGTATTTGTCTATATATCTCTCTATACACTCCTCAGAAGGAAACACCAAAAAGAGCCACAAGTAAAAATGAAATTTTGAAATAGCTTTGCAAGAGCTTTGCAGCACCCGCTTGTTTAATTGCATTAAAAGCATCGTGAAATGCACATATAATTAAGATATTTAGAAAAGAATTTTGTTCGGTCAGTTTCAGCATGCATTGTTGATACCTTAAGTTAATAAAAACTATGGTTTTTTTATGATGTTATTTTTTAATAAAAGAAGTACTTTTTATTCTTGGTAGAACTGGTGGTGGATGTTTTCTTTTGGAAGATTGTCTTATACACATATTATAACATTTCAAATAGCAAAATATCCATTTGATAAAAATGTAAGTAGTTTTCAAATAATAGTCTTCAAACAGTTAATATGGGCTTCCAAAAGAGATCAGAGTCTTACAATAAGGACAACTGATCCTCTAGACGTTTCTACAGAGACAAAGAGTAAAATTTCACATGTATCTGGAACCACAGTTATTAATACATTCTCCTCCCCAGTTGCTTATTTTTCAAATAAAGTCATCTCCAAATCGGCCTTAGGAGGATGAGCCTCTTGCAAAAACAGAAGGGGAAAGAAAACAGTTAAATAGAATAATCACAAGTCTCATTTTCACTGAAGTAGATTTCACACAAAGGCAACACAAGGCAACTGTTGACAGTGTCTTTTAAACAGCTGAGCAGTGTCTGCAAAGCCTAAAGATTGGAAAATCTATACATGTATCAAATGTATGTATAAAAATCCATCCTGAGGTCTGTGAGAGAGAAGTTCAATTTCCCTTTTCCCCCAAAGTATGCATGGTGTATATGCTAACTTACTGAATTCATCCTTCATGCAATTCCAGTTTATTAAAGAGGTTAAAAATTTATAAAACTCTGATGGGATATGGTTTTAATGCTTCATCACACTACCCATCATTTGCTTTTCAATCTAGATCAGAATGATCTTTCCCACTTCCCTGCAGTCACCTACCTGCACAGCTAATATTTTCTGAATACTCTCTTGAGAGTCTGTCTGGAACTTGGCCAGCCTCATCTGGCTGTAGAAGACCACCAGCTCGAGGTGCTTCTGCCACAACTTGTGAATCCTCCTTTGCAGCTGACAGAACTACAGGGGAGAGGGAGGGGGGCAAAAACACAAGTCAGAGCAGGAGAGGAAATTAATGGCAGTGTTCAAGAAGAATGATGGAGGGAAATATAGAAAGCAGTCAATAGCCCATTCCGCACTGTATGGGCCTGACAGGAATTTCACAGTCTCTTGATTTTTCAGCCCACTCATGTGCATTCATCAGAAACCAGTCACATCTGGCCGCCAGGATGGGGGGTTAATTTTCTCTAAATGCCTCAGCAGTTTTGTTCTAGCTGAAGCAAACTCTGTGACTGCAAAGCTGATGAGTAAAATATTTCTACTTCACCCAGTTTAACTCAAAACCGATAGCCTCGGGACATATTGAACCTTTCTTTAAAAATAATCTTTTGCAGCTTCTTTGAATGGCACATCAGGTCAGGCCAAAGTTTAAAAATGCAACTTGAAGACTTTGATGGACACTGTCGGCTTCTTTTTTTCTCCTCATAAAGCCTTACAATGGCTTGGCAATGTGTGCTTTAGAGCATGACAAAACTAAAGAGAATTAACTTAGCCATCAACTGCTAGGGAGAACAATAACAGGGAAGAAATTTCCAGCTAGAATTCCCTATTAATCTACCTCCCTCTGACTATGCGACATAGGAACATCTCACTGCACTCAAGTACAGTGGACGTGACGTTTATAAGTGACTTTAAATGCAGAAACTATACAAAGAAAGAAAGATTTCTCCTGTGAGGCATTCTCCATCTTTTGGAAATTTAATATAAAAACAAAAAACCACAGTAAAAGTGTTGCCAAGGCAATCTACACTTGTCCTTCAACAGCTAGCATAGCTGTACTATACAAAATTGCTATTATTATTTTCAAAAAAATAAGCTTCATAAAAATTAACCCCCCAAAATACTAAAAATATTACTCATAAGTTTCTATAGATGAAAATGCTTTTATTTTTTGGTAATATGAATAACTGTTTAGGTTGCTTTCTTTTTAGATATGTTTTCCAGAACAAAGAAATAAATACCAAAATTTTCATATCAAATATTTCTTCATAAAAGAATTAAAACGTCACTCAAAATGGCCGTTTTATGTTCTATTTATTATTTTGGGTACTGGTTACATTTAAGGGAGGCTTGCAAAACTTCATCAAGCAGTGTGCCTGGAACTTGTGGAGCTTCCTGTGTGCATATTTCAATAAAACAGTTTACTTAAAAATCACCATCTTTAAAGTAGCTACATGCTGCTGCCTGTGAATTCTTTATGTTTATGATCTTCATCATGCATTGAAAAAAGCTACACATAGGTATCTAGGTAAATCCACAGAAAACAAAGTCTCTATTCTTGGTTAATTGGTTCTTTTAGGATGAAAAAAACCTTGCCTCTAAAGCTATTTTATCTTGGTAAATGCTGAAATACATTACTTGAGATTAGATTCTGGGCATTTCAGATAATTTAAGCTATTGAACTAAATGGCAAATCACTTTTTGAAGAGGAAAATCTGTCAATATTAATTTTTCTGTAATATTTAAATATTTATTTAAATAAATACTTCAATAATTTTAATATAATATTGAAAAATTTCTGCCAACTCTGACAGCCAGTGGGATTAGGGTATGCTGTATCTATATATTCATTAAGACACTAGAACACTTTACTCAAAGTATTATTCTATTATTACGATGTACACAAGTATGACAGAAGGCAAATACAAAGAAGATGCATTCTAGAAGATTTCCTAAAAGTGAAGGTAAGTTTTTTTTCACAAGTGGACATTCTTCAATGTGTGGAAGATTTTCCAAGTGGGAGCTTATCAACCATCGTGAACTGGATGACAATGTTTCCCACAGCCACATCTTAAATGAGGAGAAGCTGCTGTATATAGCAAGTCAATTTTATTCACTCTTCTGTGCTCTAGCTTAAGGTAGCCACAAAGGTCTTAAGTTAGTACTTTAAGTAGTAACTGAAGCTACTTAAGTAGAGACGTTCTTTAAGTATCAACTAAGAAAGAGCAATATCTCAAAAATCTATAGCTAATAAGCCTCTACAGAAAGATAAACCAGGAAGAGATTAACTGAAGGCATTCTTAAAGAAGAATCAGAATCCAATAAAAGTCACATATATATGCATACATATGCATATTAAAGACAATATAATGATCAACTATATCTATATAAACATATGTATCTCTATCTCTATCTACATAAACATATGTTTATGATATGGAAAAATATTTAAGACCTGGGAAGGACAGTTGATTAAGAGTTGGTCATGATGACACCCTTTTAGGAAACTGGTTATGATAAAAGCCCAATTGTAAGATGTCAGCCAACAATGATCACTCAATAAATACTTACTGATACTAACTCAATAAAGTGAAATGGTAAAATTTTAGTGTCAAAAGTGAAGAAGTGAATAAGATGTTCAGGAACCTACAAAATAATGGAAGAAGAGAAAAAAAATAAAGTAAATGCAAGACTCACAAAAATACATAAAAGAAAAATTAAAGAAAGAGAGCTTGGGCTCCAAAATCACTGTGGAGAATGACTGCAGCCATGATATTAAGAGACGCTTACTCCTTGGAAGAAAAGCTATGACAAACCTAGACAGTGTATTGAAAAGAAGAGACATTATTTTGCCTAAAAAAGGTCCATATAGAGAAAACTATAGCTTTTCCAGTAGTCATGTATGGATGTGAGAGCTGGACCACAAAGAAGGCTGAGTGCCAAAGAACTGATGCTTTCGAACTGTGGTGCTGGAGAACACTCTTGAAAGTCCCTTGGACAGCAAGGAGATCAAACCAGCCAATCCTAAAGGAAATCAGTCCTGAATATTCATTGGAAGGACTGGTGCTGAAGCTCCAATATTTTGGCCACCTGATGCAAAGAGCCGACTCATTGGAAAGGACCCTAATGCTGGGAAAGATTGAATCGGGAGGAGAAGTGGATGACAAAGGATGGGATGGTTGGATGGCATCACTGACTCAGTGGACATGAGGTTGAGCAAACTCCAAGAAATAGTGAAGGACAGGGAAGCCTGGTGTGCTGCAGTCCGTGGGGTCACAAAGAGTTAGACATGATTGAGCGACTGAACAACAATAGAAAGAGAGAGAGAGAGAGTTAAGTTGTGAGTGGAAAAGTCCTTCAGGCGGATGCAGAATTCAGGTGGGACCAAAGTAACTGAAATGGGTTTTGATCTCATCAACTTCAATTAACCCAGTGTTTTTGGAATGAAACATGCCAATGGTTACATTACTGAAGCATAATCATTTCCTGAAATGATGACATGTCTGCCCTCTCATTCAGATTTTAGGGAAGGTGAGGTAGGATGAGGAAGTAAGTGATAGAAGAAACACTAAAGGACAGAGAGGGACACAAACCCACTGGGTGGGAGGTTAGCAAGGGCACTCTGAGGACTTGCGTGTATTCAGAAGAAAGAATGGACTGGCCTACTGATAAGCCCCAAGCAAGGATTTCAAGAATTTTGGAAGAGAATGGAATATTCTTATAAAAGTCTAAGGAGGAGCAATATTAGCGCAGGAAGAGTCATCTTGGGAAAAGAACCTCAACTTTGTTGCCCTTGATTTTGTATACGAAAAGAGGAAGCGAGGGATCAACGAGGTCAGGAAAGCAGAACCAGGAAACAGCTGGTACGTACTCTGAACCATTTTAAATGGCAAAGGGGAAGAAAGAGTTTTCTGACAATGGTTTCTGAGCAGTTCAAATGTGTAGCACACTTAGTAGTCTGCCTCTAATACCTGCTTTGTGAACTCTTTGCTGAAGGAAGCTCAAAGTTGGAATTCACTGATACTTCTTTTGAGATGATCACTATGTATGTACCTATTTATGGGGAGGAAAACAACTCAATGTCCATTTTGACATGATGTATGGAGATAGAGCCGGTGATTTTGTGTCAGCGTAAGCACTGTGTATAATGTACCCTTGTGAGTACTGCATACAATGTACAATACTCATTTACATATTTGGTAAAACATATCTTCTGATTAAATTTAACTAGGTTCTTGACATTTATTTACACTTTAAATCTAGATACTCGTTGACAGTAAAACAGAATAAATTAATATTGTCTCTTATGTGATGGGGGCTTCCCTGATAGCTCAGTGGTAAAGGATCTGCCTGCAATGCAGGAGATTCCAGTTCGGTGCCTCCAGTATTCTGGACTTCCTGGTTCGATTCTTATAAGAATGAGAGATTCTTCATTTTCTTGTCTTAATACACTAAATTATATGAATTTTTAAAATCTCAGTTACTTTGTCTGCCTGTATAAATTCATGATAGCTGCTGACTCCTATATATCACATAAACCTGGCTTTAATATTAAATGCTATATTGCTTAGATCATACCACACAAATCCTCTAAATGGGTTTACATGTGTGTAAAAATACAATATGCTAAGAATAAAGTAACACTACTTGATATTTCAATTACAGGTTTCAAAAAAACATTTGAACTAGCCATAATCAAATCAGCACCAAAATATCATCTTATACCATTCTCATGTTCTTAGCATAGAATTCAAAATTTCAGAGCACCACCTTTTCAGTTATTTTCCAAGGCTAGTTTTTGTTGTTTAGTTTCTAAGTCATATTCAGCTCTTTCGTGCTGCCATGGACTGTATCCTGCCAAGCTTCTCTGTCCACGGCATTTCTCAGGCAAGAATCCTGCAGTGGGACAGTGGGTTGCCTTCTCCTTCTCCAGGGCTGGGGTGGAGCATAAAATGGTCTGGTTTACATTATGGTTGACATGAGAATAAAGTAAAGCCTTGCTCTGCCTAGCTCAAAGGGGACAACTGGGATACATTGTGAAAGAGAGTGAAACAGTGTTGAAGGATCTGTTACTTACTGTCAAGGGAAAAAAAAGTATTCATAAGTGTGATTTTTAAAATAGGCTCTCAAATTATTTGATAGTTCTTCCCTTTAAGAAATTAAGCAGAATTCTCTTCCTTTGAGTGTGTGCTGGACTTAGTCACTCTCTTGTACTGAATAGAGTACGGTAGAAGATAGCATGCTACTTCCAATACACACACACACACACACACACACACAGCTGTGACTTCTGTCCTGGGCTTTCTCTCTCATTCTCTCAGATCATTTGATCTGGGGGAAGCCAGCTCCCATGTTGTGTGAGCAGCTTTGTGGAAAGACTCACATGGTGACGAAATGAACAACAGCCCTGTGAGTGACAATGGCAGCAGATTCTCTAGCCTGTTCAGATGACTGCCACTCCAACCAATGACTCAACTGCAATCTTGCGGGAGACCTTGAGCCAAAACCACCCAGCTAAGCACCTCTTCACTCTTGACCCTCAGAAACTTTGTGAGACAGTGAAGCTATGTTGGTTTAAGCTGTTACATTTTGGCCCAATTTCTTATGCAAAAGTAGTTAACAGTGGGTTCTTAATTCTTCTCTCCTCTTTGCCGAGCAAGGAAATAATTTACCATCTGTATTTTCTGAATGCAAAGTAAAAGTGTTCCCCTAATTTGTTGTTTGGTTTAAGACTGAAGTCGATTTATTAGTAATAAGAGGGTGATTAATAAATACTTATTGATTGATGGAATGGTTTGTACCATCTAGAAGCTCATTAGTTTAATTGAAGACAGTACAGAAGAACTATGATTTAATAATCTCAGAAATTTAAAAATAATTCATTATCAACAATATTTTCATGTAATACATCAATATATTAAAGGAAAAGAATCATTCCCAAAAGAATGAATTAACACTGAACAAAAACAATCAACAATGAAAAAATTATTTTTTGCCAACAATGGCAAAATAGGAAGAAACAGAGAAAATTTCTTTAACCTGTTAAAGGGTATAAACCAAAACCTTCCAACAAAGTTTACTAAATAGAGGTACTTTAGAAACATTCCAAAGAATGCCAAGGAAAAATAAGTAAGGATATCAGGAATCAATACCTTTAAAATTTCATTGGCCAAAGCAATAATAAAAGAAAAAAGATAGGTATAAGAGGAAGAATGTATTCATGGAAAATTCAAGAAACTATAAATCAATAATAGGAGGTAATGAGAGTTTAGGGACATTTTTTTCCTACAAGAGTAGCATTGAAAAAGATCAGTAGCATTTAAAAAATTAGTTATAGCCGAATCTGAATTGTCATTTAAAAATTCCGTTCGTCGTCACAATGTAAAATGTAAGACGGTGCTGCTGTGCTGTTTTGCGCTGTGCTCAGTCGCGTCGGTCGTGGCCGACTCTTTGCGACCCGCGGACTGTAGCCCACCAGGCTCCTCTGTCCATGGGATTTCCCAGGCAAGAATACTGGAGGGGTTGCCATTTACTTCTCCAAAGTGTAAGATGAGTTCAGTTCAGTCCAGTTCAGTTGCTCAGTCCTGTCCGACTCTTTACGACCCAAGAACTGCAGCACGCCAGGCCTCCCTGTCCATCACCATCTCCCGGAGTTCACTCAGACTCGCATCCATCGAGTCCGTGATGCCATCCAGCCATCTCATCCTCGGTCATCCCCTTCTCCTCCTGCCCCCAATCCCTCCCAGCATCGGAGTCTTTTCCAATGAGTCAACTCTTCGCATGAGATGGCCAAACTACTGGAGTTTCAACTTTAGCATCATTCCTTCCAAAGAAATCCCAGGGCTGATCTCCTTCAGAATGGACTGGTTGGATTTCCTTGCAGTCCAAGGGACTCTCAAGAGTCTTCTCCAACACCACAGTTCAAAGGCATCAATTCTTCGGCGCTCAGCCTTCTTCACAGTCCAACTCTCACATCCATACATGACCACTAGAAAAACCATAGCCTTGACTAGATGGACCTNTGCAGCATGCCAGGCCTCCCTGTCCATCACCATCTCCCGGAGTTCACTCAGACTCACATCCATCGAGTCAGTGATGCCATCCAGCCATCTCATCCTCGGTCATCCCCTTCTCCTCCTGCCCCCAATCCCTCCCAGCATCGGAGTCTTTTCCAATGAGTCAACTCTTCGCATGAGATGGCCAAACTACTGGAGTTTCAACTTTAGCATCATTCCTTCCAAAGAAATCCCAGGGCTGATCTCCTTCAGAATGGACTGGTTGGATTTCCTTGCAGTCCAAGGGACTCTCAAGAGTCTTCTCCAACACCACAGTTCAAAGGCATCAATTCTTCGGCGCTCAGCCTTCTTCACAGTCCAACTCTCACATCCATACATGACCACTAGAAAAACCATAGCCTTGACTAGATGGACCTTAGTTGGCAAAGTAATGTCTCTGCTTTTGAATATGCTCTCTAGGTTGGTCATAACTTTTCTTCCAAGGAGTAAGCATCTTTTAATTTCATGGCTGCAGTCACCATCTGCAGTGATTTTTGGAGCCCCCCAAAATAAAGTCTGACACTGTTTCCACTGTTTCCCCATCTATGCTAGGTTTTAATCTATTAAAGAATATTTAGAAGTTTGTAAGGTAAATTTAAAAACATTTTTGAAAAATATAAAATCAGGATTGAATAAATGGAGATATAACATGTCCACATATGTGAGGAGAGGATCATGGGCATATCAATTTTTCACAAGTTGTCCATAATTTCATCAGGGTTCATGTGACCTGACCTAAAGTTCGTATGGATGAACAAAGGACTGGGAACACCTAAGGTGACTGTGAAATAGAATAAACTCAAATACTGTACCAAAAGCAGTATCAGCATTGGAATGGATAAAAAACAGTTGATCAAAAAAAGAGAGCTGAACAACAGAAACATACATATAAAATACAGAAATTCAAAATATGATAAAGATAGCACTTAAGTCAGTGGAGAAAGGATGGCACAATTAGTTTTCCCTGTACAAAGACACAACACAAAATTAGATCCTTAACTTATGATATACACTAAAACAAAAGCGAGATAGATTAACATGAGAAAAGCTAAACTTTAAGATGTTTTTTTTCCGGGGTTCATTATATTGTATTTGTAGTAAATCAGCATTTCAATTTTGCCTCACCCACTCGGCCCTGTGGTGGGTTCCACTTGGGTGCTTGTGGGTAAGTGCCTGTGCACTAGGAGGAAAGTTATACAACCTAAAGCTGCCAGTAAACTTGGTCAAATAACACAGGACAGAGAGAGGGACTTGCCACCACGCTGAAAAACCAACCCGACCCTGTTGCAGGCGGCTTCTTGTTTCCAGGCAGCCTGCTTTCCTTCATTTTCTCTGTTTGGAGTGTACGTCTGCTTTGCTTAATACAACTCTTGCTATTTACAACTGCTCTCTGTCTCTTGGTTGAACTCTTTCCTTTGGGGGTAAGAACCAAGGAAACTCTTGTTTTGGTGGCAACAATTCTAGTGTTCTCTTGTAGCGGGCTCCTGCAGTGTGCTTGGGTTCCTTAGTGCTCAGCTCTTGCAGTGCAGATGGCTTCTCCAGCACCATGCTTCCAACTCCTGTAGCTCCTCCAGAGCCCCAGTCCTGCCATGACAGTGGCCAACAGCACCCAGCACCCCCCAAATTCTCCCCACCTTGGATGGCTTTGTCTCAGGATGCCTCCACTGAGATTCCTCTCCATGAATGACCTTTCTTGACACTCTAGATGGTAGGTTTGTTTTTTGTTTCTTTAATTTATATTTTGGCTGTACTGGGTCTTCATTGCCGCACCCAGGCTTTCTCTAGTTGCTGCAAGCCGGGGCTGCTCTTCATTGCATTGCATGGGCTTCTCATTTCAGTGGCTTCTCTTGTAGAACATGAACTCTAGGCATGCAGACTTAAGTAGTTGTGGCACACGGGCTTAGTTGCCACAGGCACATGGGATCTTCCTGGACCAGAGATACAACCCTTGTCCCCTGCATTCTTAACCACTAGACCACCAGGGAAGCCCTAGATGATAGGTTCTTGACACATTCTGGAGGGCAAATTTCCAGCAACTACCATTGTTACCGAAAGTTCAGCTTCCCTGTATACCAGTGCCAAAGAGAATCTCAGAGAATCTCAGTTTTGGGTGAAATAGATAAGGAGAGCTTTATTACTTCACCAGGCAAAGGGTTTCTGCCTTGAAAAACTATATGTCCCAACCCAGGAGAATTTCTTTTAAAGACACCCAAATCTCTTTTAGTGGGACAGTGGGGCAGTTGAGGCGGGGGTCTTACTGCACAGCTTGTCCGTTGGCTCTGCTTCCTGAGTCCTGTGGCTTCATTACATCTGGCAGCTCGGGTGGGCTGGAGAAGGGCTCTATGCACACGTCTTCAAATGCCTCATCTTCCCTGAAGGCTAGCCCCACAGTCACTGGGGGCTGAGGCGGTGCCGTTTGGCTGGTGAAACCACACTCGCCCAATGTCTTGCTGTCATCCAGAAGGTGGTCGTCCTTGTACAGCTGCTGCTCATCCGGTGGACGCTTGAGGACACCCTGGATGATGCGCTTCAGCTCAAACACGGTGCTTGACTCCTTGGCCTCAGTGAAGATGGTGGTCTTGCCGCACCGGATCATGAGGAACATGTCCGTGGTGGTTGGGCGGTGGCGGGGCAGTGGGCAGCTGCCTTTCTCCCTCAACTGTCCAACTTTAAGATTTTTGTATGGAAATATGACAGGCTAATTTTATGACTTTTAAGAGAGGAATGATTTTTTTAACTAAATATTAAAATAATAAATTCTAATGGAATTAGAGATGATATTAATAACACACAGCTGATAAGGATTAATTTCTTTAACAAAGAACCTTTAGAAATCAATAAGAGAAACAATACAAGCAATCTACCAGAAAAATGAGCAAATAATACAAAAGGCAACTCACAGAAAAGGAGAGTTATTTGGCCAATAAACATTTGAAAACATATTCAAGTTCCAACAGAGTCAAACATACTTCACACTCATAAAGTTGGCAATTACTTTAAAAAAAAAAAAATTGTCCACACCAATCATTGGTAAATATGTAGGAAAATCTGAAATTTCATATATAGTTCAAATTTGTTTACAATTTGATACAAAGACTTTATTCATTTTTTGACGCAGACAATTTTTAAAGTCCTCATTGGGTTTGTTTCAATACTATTTTGCTTTCTGTTTTGTTTTGGTTTTATGGCCATGAGGCTTGTGGGATCTTAGCTCCCCAATCAGGGATCAAACCCACACCCCCTGACCTGGAAGGTGAAGTCTTAATCATTGGACTGCAAGGGAAGTCCCTTATACAAAGACTTTAAAGAGCAATTTGCCATTATCTATTGAAGTTACAGGCATATTTTCCCTTGATCCAGAAATTGTATTTAAATCTACAAATTCTAGACGAGTGATTCTCAAGACCAGAAGGATTAGTATCACCCCAGAGCTTGTTAGGAAACAGGCATTCAGACTCACTGAATTAGAAACTCTGAAAGGTAGCAACTGGTGTCTTAACCAGACCTACAAGTGATGTAACACATGCTAAAGTCTGAGAGATAATGCTTTTGAAACGATCACAGTATATTATCAAGGAAACAAAATGAAGCTCATGTATAGCATAACTTGCAATAATGAAAATTTGGACATCTGTCTACACTTGAGGAATGAAAAAATATATATACTGTGGTATGTTCATACCCTAAATCTTAGCATTTAAAACAAATACCCTAAAATTGCAAGTGACATACATAGTACAACATTTATATGAATAAAAAAGAAAACTAGGACTTCCCTGGTGGCACAGTGGATAAGAACACATCTGCCAATGCAGGGGGCACGGGTTCGACTGCTGGTCCTGGAAGAGCTGACATGCTGCAGAGCAGCTAAGCCCTTGCACCACAACTGCTGATCCTGTGCGCTAGAGCCCAGGAACCACAGCTACGGAGCCCACAAGCTGCAACTACTGAAGCCCCTGTGCCCTAGAGCCTGAGCTCTGCAAAGAAGAGAAGCCGATACTGTGAGAGGCCCATGCACCATCACTAGAGAGTAGCCCCCAGTTGCCGTAACTAGAGGAAGCCTGTGCAAAGCAATGAAGACCCAGCGCAACCAAAAAGAAAGAAAGAAAACTAACAGTTATTTTAAAGTAACTACTACATAAACGTAGTATTGAAATCACAGATGAAATGGTAAACACTAAAAACAGGCTAGCAGTTAACTCTGAGAAAGGAGGAAGTGAAGTGAAAGTCACTCAGCCGCATCTGACTCTTTGCAACCCTGTGGACTGAAGCCCACCAGGTTCCTCTGTCCGTGGGATTCTCAGGTAAGAATACTGGAATGTGTAGCCATTCCCTTCTCCAAGGGGTTTTCCTGACCCACGGCTTGAACCTGAGTTTCCTACATTGCAGGCAGATTCTTTATCATCTCAGCCACCAGGGTAATTAATTACTATGTAAACATAGTATTAAAAACACAGATGAAATGATGAACACTAAGAAATCACTGCAGATGGTGACTGCAGCCATGAAATTAAAAGACGCTTACTCCTTGGAAGAAAAGTTATGACTAACCTAGATAACATACTGAAAAGCAGAGACATTACTTTGCCAACAAAGGTCCATCTAGTCAAGGCTATGGTTTTTCCTGTGGTCATGTATGGATGTGAAAGTTGGACTGTGAAGAAAGCTGAGTACCAAAGAATTGATGCTTTTGAACTGTGGTATTGGAGAAGACTCTTGAGAGTCCCTTGGACTGCAAGGAGATCCAACCAGTCCATTCTGAAGGAGATCAGCCCTGGGATTTCTTTGGAAGGAATGATGCTAAAGCTGAAACTCCAGTACTTTGGCCACCTTATGCGAAGAGTTGACTCATTGGAAAAGAGTCTGATGCCAGGAGGGATTGGGGGCAGGAGGAGAAGGGGACGACCGAGGATGAGATGGCTGGATGGCATCACGGACTCAGTGGACGTGAGTCTGAGTGAACTCCGGGAGTTGGTGATGGACAGGGAGGCCTGGTGTGCTGCTGCAGTTCATGGTGTCACAGAGAGTCGGACACGACTGAGCGACTGAACTGAACTGAAGAAGAGGCTAGCAATTAACTCTGAGAAAATAGGAAAAGAATAGTATTAGGAGTAGGCAGATACAGGGTTTGGTGTACAATTGTCTATACTGGTTTTATCATCCAAAGCAAGTATGTCAAATATCAAGATTTACAAAACTGGTAAAGGTACATAATGTTCTATCATTAAAATTTATTTATTCACTTATAGCTTACACATAACTTTAAATTACTGTATGTTTGGTTGTTTCTAAAAAAAAAAAATCAGCTAAGTTGACATCTCTGTAAAAAGGGTATTCTCTATACACTGTGATGTGGGATTACTTTTGGAGAATCTACTGAGATTCAGAAGCTGAACAAATGTTTTGGTCAACCCAGTATTAAAATCTGAGTTTAAAAAATATCCTATTACCCTTGACCATTGGCTAACATAAAATATTTGTGCTTTTTTGTAAAACAAGATTTTTATTATATATCTCCTCAATGTGATTATAAACATAATAAAAGAATTACCCAAGGTATATGAGTTTACATCAATAAGGAAAGAATCACTACTTCTAGACATTTTATAAATTGCTAAAAAATTTTGTATTCTCCCCACCCTGCTCACATATAAATACAGATGTTGAACAGTCACTTTATAACTTATTTCATACTAAATTGAAAGACATATGTAACTATTTTTATGAGAATTTGAATTTGCTAGTACTAGAGGAGGGTTGGTGGTACATCCATTGGAAAAAGTATAAGCGTATATAAACTGATTAATGGAGCTTTGAAGAAAGTTGTTTTATAACCCCTCAAATTAATCCTCAGACTACAATTGATTTTTTGTGATTTAAGTTTTCTAAAATTATCCCTAATAGGAATAACGGCAATAACAGTTTCATGTCAGTCGTGTTGATATCATAAAGACTGCTAAATCCACTCCAGTGTTCTTGCCTGGAGAATCCTAAGGATGGGGAAGCCTGGTGGGCTGCCGTCTATGGGGTCGCACAGAGTCGGACACGACTGAAGCCACTTAGCAGCAGCAGCAGCAAGTCAAAGTTTTAAAAGGCAACAACAGATATTAACACTATATTAATCTAGATAAACAGAATTCTTTGCAAGCTTAAACATACATTGGTATGTTACTGTGTTGGGAACAATAGCAGACCAGTGCATTTTTTCTTTAAGAAATTCCTTAACTTGTCTCTGTGCATTACAGAACATAAATATCTTTGCAAACATACTTTAGATAAAATTAAATCATTTTTAGAGACATATGGTGCCAAAAATTAACTCCCCAAAGACATAATTTAACTGGCTTTTGCAATTTAGGAACCCTGGAAAAAATAAAGGGAACATTTCAAGGAAATGAGAAGTGTCCTTATAATGAATTTCTGCTTATAAGAATCAGACATAACAACAGTCTTTTTAATTAAAATACAAATACCATATGTATAGCTATCTGAAAATGAACTATAAATTGTTTTGCCAGAAAACAAAGACCAGTCAATACTAAAAAAACAGAAGTCCCTTGAAATAAAAGGTAATACTTGGCAGGACTGATAGTTCTGGACAGCACTCAGTTCTTAGTGAATAACAATTTGTCCATTATTGTACTTATTTTCAATGCAACTGCTGAAGATTTGACTCTATGAGACAGATTATTAAACAATACCCCATTTATACATTTTGGAAGAAAAGTATCCTTCTGAAAAGTGGATGGTAGTTTAAAAGAGCACAAGAGCACAAAAATCTTCTGCATACACAAGAAAAATCCATTAATAATCCATACACAAGAAAAGACATTCAAACAGGAAATTAATAGAATCACTGCAAGAAACAAATCTCATCAATGCAACATGCAGGACAAATATGAGAGGTGTGGAGCATTTCACATTCTCGAAGTAAAAACCACTTCCCAGTACACTAGGGTGGGAAATGGGTATGAGTATGTGGTGCTGGCCATGTGTGACAATTGTTAGGGGGTACAGGATTTCTGAGGGATGTATCTGTGTATGCATGCATGGATTAACTCATCATAGGTATCTGAAAATTTGCAAGTACATCTGATGTCACTGCTAGTGAGCTTGAGAATTTCATAGATGAGAAGCCTTCAGCCTAAGAGTGGAAATTATAGAGATTCTTTACTGTGAAAGAAAGGTAAAGCATTTCGGAATCTCCTTGTGTTTCTCACCTATAAACATAGTCAGATATTCCAACAACAGCAGAAGCAGTTCAAGGGAAAAAAAAAGATGCGTATTTGACAAAGAAGAGAAAAAAAAAATCCTGTATTCTGCAGATATGCATTTTTACCTTAGGTAATCCAATTAAAATCATATTTAAAGCTCTGACAAAATATGATAAGAGAAATAAGAGTATTTTCCTTTTGGAACATATTTTACGTGATAGATAATAGGAGCACACATACAGTCTCATTTGCACAAGACTATTAAAATAATGATTATAATTTCTGACCTGCTTGTTATAAGGTTCCATATACTGAAAGCATACTGCCTTTCTCTATTTCTGACATAAATAAAACTGATAAGCAAAGATATGTGCTTGCAATTTTAATTCAACAGAGTGATGTGAAGTACAGCTTACAAGGCAAATAGTATAAGCCCTATCAGTTCTGTTTATTGTAATAACCCAAACAATGGCAATTACAAACTACCCCACAGATTTTTGGCATGGCAGGAATGACAGATCTACAAAATCCAGCTAATGCTGGTATTTTTGTAGTACTCAGTTACCAAGCCACACATGTACAATACACAAATCTCAAAAGTAATGAGATATTTCTTTATTATCAGATCTGTTCCACAGACTCACATAGCTCATTTCTGGAAATCTCCTTTGTCAACTCCTTAGGTATACTTAAGAAAAATAAAACTCATATGCATTCACAAATTTGGAGCCAGCCTTTAAGGAAATTCATGAAGGACTACTCTGTTACTCTAATTATATAAATAATAATATGTTTCAAGATTCTGTATTTGGAACTCAGCTAATATATAAAAAATCTGATAACATGGGAGAAACCAAGCTGATTGGTAACAGATACTATGAAATCTCATAGTTCATAGTTAAAAGATCGAGTCTATTCCTTTACTTGAAATTACATATGTATATCTTTTGTATACACTGCAATCATAAAACATGCTATGAGATATAATAAATAACTAATCTAATATTTTTTACATACATAATAGTATAAATAAACTTCAAACCTTACCAACTTCTTAGTTTCATAGAAGATATAACTGGTTCTGGAATAAAATGACTGCATTCTGATGGATATTTGACTTACAAATTATAAAGATAATAATTTGGATATTTTGTTTGCCTAAGTTGCTAAATTTCACACACAGTTCTCTTGAACAGTTCAAATAGAAACAAATAAATAAAAGTATTATCTTAATTCTGAAACTACTAATGTTTCTGTGATTTAAAAAAAGATGTTAGTAAAACAATTTTTAAAATTTTGTAATAGAAATTATCCTCACAAGATAAAAGACCTAACACTGTGTAAATGAAAATTAACTCTTTTTAAAAAGTTGAAAATGGAATTACATGAAGGCTAAAAAATAGAAGGTTAAGCCATCACTATATTTTAGAGATGAACATATTCTTAAAGTTTCCATTTCTTTACCTGTCAGTCATCTGTCCAAGAGTAATTAAATCCTTTGATTTTAAAAATGTGGCCAAATGAGTACCCTGTTTGGTGTTCACTTATGAACTGTGGCTGAACAATTTTCTTTGATGACTATTCACAGTATTTCTTTACAGTCTTATGAGACCCACTTGTTTTGATGCCAATGAGTCAAGGGGATGCTTTAAAATAGCATTTCCCTAAAATCAATTCACATTAAAAACATTATATCAAAAATTATTAATTATAGAGTTCACTGATTTATTTTGAATCTTCAAGAAGATATACAATATTTTTCTACTCTAAAGACATCCAGTTCCATTATAAATACTGCCAGTAGCTTTACACACAAATAAACATAATTGTTCCTGAAATTATTTTTTTGAAGCTATTTGCAAATTTCAGTTGCAAGTGTAAAGAAAATAGACAACACAACCATGCAAATAGGGGTGAGCCTAGAGACAGAAAGAAACCAGTTTGCAGCTATAAGAAATCAAGGGTCAGAAACAGATGAACTTCTTCTTTATGAACTACATCTAGAATGCAAAAATCTTATGACCTTATTTTTGTCTTAGCTTCTTGTTACTGATACAGAATTACTCTGAGGCTAGAAAGAGTTCAACAATCAGAAGAAAATCTGCAAAACAGTGCAAATTATCATGGATACCAAAAATTTACTAAACCATTTGTTGGCTAAACCAGTTTGCAGCTATAAGAAATCAAGGGTCAGAAACAGATGAACTTCTTCTTTATGAACTACATCTAGAATGCAAAAATCTTATGACCTTATTTTTGTCTTAGCTTCTTGTTACTGATACAGAATTACTCTGAGGCTAGAAAGAGTTCAACAATCAGAAGAAAATCTGCAAAACAGTGCAAATTATCATGGATACCAAAAATTTACTAAACCATTTGTTGGCTTGAATCAAAGTATCTAAATGAATCCATGGGACAATAGATACTACCAAAGATGTGTATAAAAATAAAAAAAAATGTCTTCCAAGTATGTGTAACTAATCACATTTTTTTTCAACAAACATTATGAACTAAATTCCGGGAGACTCACGGAAGCTGAAAAGTAAAATGGTGTTTGATAATTAATATCTATGGAATGACAGTAACTCATAGTAAGGAAATTTCAAAATTTGGGCCAAATTCTGGAAATTCCTGGTGATAGCACTGAATGTATCATTGGCTATTTGAACGCTCAAGCAGATCTAGGTACTAGCACGCTATGTGACTTTGTGTGACAGTGTTACTTGAACCTTAACTGACCCATCAAACAAACAAGAGTAATAGATATAAACTGGATTGTAAGGAGGCTATGTGGCCACTTGGCTTTCCATTTCTTCAGAGGAGTTTGAAAACCTCTTGTCACCTCTTCCGTTCCCATTTCTTTATCTCCTTCACCCTTCAGACTTCTACCACTTCACCAAAATGGCTCTAAGCAAAATCATCTGTGCCATCTGATACAGCTAAATCCTTTATCACTCTTTCAAACTCTTTACTTGATTTTATTCTTGGTTTTGCTGTACTGTTCTATACTTCCCTTTCAGTCTCATTTGCTGATTTGGAACAACTGTAATGAAGAAATATTTTAGATAAAGTAAAACTGGGTTTATGTCCTATGTTCCTACCAGAGAGGATGCAATTCAGGGAGAAGGAAAACTATTCCAGAGAGAGGATATAATTGCAAGGAGAAATGATGAACAATAACAAAAAAGGTAAATATGTAGATAAAGTCAAACATGGTCAGTACAAAATAATAATATTATAAGCAATGGCAGTAAAAATTATAATATCTAACTTGAGAATCTAAAAGAGAGACATCAAAATGTTTTATAACAAAGTATATATGTTTGAATGTCAGAAATATGAATTAAAATGCTCTAACTCAATGACAACCCACTCCAGTAATCTTGCTTGGAAGATCCCATGGACAGAGGAGCCTGGTAGGCTGCAGTCCATGGGGTCACTAAGAGTCGGACATGACTGAGCGACTTCACTTTCACTTTTCACTTTCATGCATTGGAGAAGGAAATGGCAACCCACTCCAGTGTTCTTGCCTGGAGAATCCCAGGGACGGGGGAGCCTGGTGGGCTGCCATCTATGGGATCGCATAGAGTCGGACAAGACTGAAGCGACTTAGCAGCAACTCATAATGTGCTTAAAAAGCATACTGTACTAAAATAAAATATGAGGCACATTTTGTTATCAGATATTCATGGGACAATTGAAAGTATATTAACAAAAATAAACTTTCAAATAAAATGTTAGAAATAGTGTTTGACTGTCAAGTTAAAGGAGAAAATGGAATTAAAAAAGAAACAAGAATTCTTAATTAATTAAAAAAGCCAAGCAGGGAGAAAAAGGAAGCAATAGAAAAAGCAAGACAATTAGGAAACCAAAAGATAATAGAATGAAGTACAAACACATAATTTATAATAATAACTGTATATGAATTATTCTCATCACTTATGACAAGAGATTAGATTTAAAAACTGTGCTTATATATGAAAAATGCTCAAGAAAGGACAGAAATGGTATGGACCTAACAGAAGCAGAAGATGTTAAGAAGAGGTGGAAAGAATACACAGAAGAACTGTACAAAAAAGATCTTCATGACTCAGATAATCACCATGGTGTGATCACTCACCTAGAGCCAGACATCCTGGAATGTGAAGTCAAGTGGGCCTTAGAAAGCATCACTATGAACAAAGCTAGTGGAGGTGATGGAATTCCAGTGGAGCTATTTCAAATCCTGAAAGATGATGCTGTGAAAGTGCTGCACTCAATATGCCAGCAAATTTGGAAAACTCAGCAGCTGTCTCTTATACACATCTAGATGTGTATAAGAGACAGNCCAATGCATGAAAGTGAAAAGTGAAAGTGAAGGCGCTCAGTCGTGTCTGACTCTTCGCGACCCCATGGACGGCAGCCCACCAGGCTCCTCCGCCCCTGGGACTTTCCAGGCGAGAGTGCTGGAGCCGGGTGCCATCCCTTCTCCCATGCATGAAAGTGAAAAGTGAAAGTGAACTCCCTCAGTCGTGTCTTCGCGACCCCATGGACTGCAGCCCACCAGGCTTCTCCGCCCCTGGAACTTTCCAGGCGAGAGTCCTGGAGTGGGGTGCCACTGCCTTCTCCGTCTCCTGCCACTAGGTAACCGTAAATCCCAGATGGGCTGATCAGCAAAAATTCACTCTAACCCACTTCAGTCAAGCATCTCCTGTTCTTTAAAGCACTTTCGATGCACTAGTATGCTTCTGTCCTCCGTGCATGTGAGTTCCCCCCACGTGGAGAATGAGCCGGTCCCAACAGTGTGTTCCTACTGCGTGGCCTCCAGGCAGTGTGCTTATTATAAATGAGTTCAACTCAGAGGCCGGATTTCAGACCAGACTCAAGGTTGAATGGAATCTGATTTGGTAAGGAAATATATTTACTTCTTGAATGTTAGCTCTGTCCTGTGTCTTGTTTGTTGTTTAGTTGCTAAGTCACGTCCAGCTGTCTTGCAACCCCGTGGACCGTATCCCACCAGGCTTCTCTGGCCGTGGGATTTCCCAGGCAAGAACATCAGTGGTTATAGCGCATTAGAACAAATGAAAGTTAACTTTAATATTACTACTATTAATACTAATGGTCAATATTACCACGTTTAATGCCATGGGGTTAATACAGTTTCTGAGGCTTTGCTGAAACATGACTGACTACTGCTAATAACCACTGCTTTTTTNCGCATTAGAACAAATGAAAGTTAACTTTAATATTACTACTATTAATACTAATGGTCAATATTACCACGTTTAATGCCATGGGGTTAATACAGTTTCTGAGGCTTTGCTGAAACATGACTGACTACTGCTAATAACCACTGCTTTTTTAAATGCCTACTATATGCCAGGGGATTTACATACATTATTAATCATCTAAAAGCTCTATTAAATGTGTAAACCTTGGAATTAAGAAATAGGGATTGGCAAAAAAAAAAAAGCCCAAGTTAATTCCTTCCAACTGTCCAAGTAGTAAGCAGAAGATATGGGCTCAAAGTGAGATCTGTGACTCCAAATTCCAGGAGTTTCCACAACACTGTGTTATTATTTTGGAGTTTTTCTTTAAAATGAAGGAAAATTATTTTAGTATATTTGAAAACAATTTTTTTATTTTAAAGTTTTGCAAGTGAGAAAAGGAACATAATCTATCATAAAAGTATGTTCGGTACCCCAAACTCTAGGAAACAATGGACGCCTTTCTGAAGGATGCTGCCGTTCTCCTCCATTGACTCTGTACAGCATTCAGCTATAGAATTTTTTTCCTAGACTTCTAATGGGAAATATCCCGATTTTAAGCAAAGCTGCTTTCTGCATCTTCTACATTAATGGCACTAATTTTAAAATGTACTGATTAGCTGATGGACAGTGAAAGAAGGTATTTTCACCTTCTAGTAAATTGTGGGAAGTGGCGGCACCTACTGACGACATACGATATTGCAGTCTGGCATCAGAAATTCTGAAGACTTTAGTACAGGAACAAACTGTTTTGTCAGGTTCTTTAAATTACAGAATGCATCTTCCCGGAGAAATAGAGTATGTCTGGTGTATAAGCAGTTACATAATATGCATGGAACAGCTTTCTGACATCTCAATTTCATTCAATATTTTTATATAAAAATAAATACATATGGTGACATAGGATACACAATTAGCTTATTTTTTTTAATCTATGATGGAAAATTTCTGAAAGTGTCTCTGTTTCAAACATGTTCATTCTCATCTTGCCATTAGAGGTTCTTCAGTGGAAAACTTTTAGAAATATTGGATCTAGCTCATTCCCTTTGTATGAAACATGAGAAAACCATGTTCCAGCTCTGGGTCTAGACAAGCTCATGAAAGAGAGAGTTCCGGAGTCTTACTTTTCATTCTTTCCATCTGAACTTACCACAGGATCCCTATTTGTATTGCATATACCCAATCAAAATAGCAAAAGAAATTCAATTTGGGGAATCACAAACTTGTGATTTTGGGTCAAAAGAATTTGGGAAATAGGAGAGTTTCTATAACATTAGAATCACTGAAAATTGGTAGTAGTGTTAGAATAAAAATCTCTCATGGGAGAAATTCTGCAAGTCCTTAAAGGGCTGTGAGTGACATCTAATGATTCCAATAGCAAGCATGTTTTCTTTTTGCTGGAAGATTTAAACTTCAGTTCTTCCTGGAGGAATTTTTGGTTATAAATATATCTTTAATTTTATTATGTAAGACAGTTAATGAATCACCAGCATTAACATTATAGCATAGTCTGCATTATGAAACACATCTAATCCATAAAGTGAAGGACACTCAAATTTAGGCTAAAGTTTTAAGTTCAAAAAATAGTTTTAAAATAAGACTACCAATGAATCTATATTACTTGATTTGCAAATCACAGTGGTGTGATCACTCACCTAGAGCCAGACATCCTGAAATGTGAAGTCAAGTGGGCCTTAGAAAGCATCACTATGAACAAAGCTAGTGGAGGTGATGGAATTCCAGTGGAGCTATTTCAAATCCTGAAAGATGATGCTGTGAAAGTGCTGCACTCAATATGCCAGCACATTTGGAAAACTCAGCAGTGGCCACAGGACTGGAAAAGATCAGTTTTCATTCCAGTCCCAAAGAAAGGCAATGCCAAAGAATGCTCAAACTACCGCACAATTGCACTCATCTCACATGCTAGTAAAGTAATGCTCAAAATTCTCCAAGCCAGGCTTCAGCAATATGTGAACTGTGAACTTTCAGATGTTCAAGCTGGTTTTAGAAAAGGCAGTGGAACCAGAGATCATATTGCCAACAACTGCGGGATCATTGAAAAAGCAAGAGAGTTCCAGAAAAACATCTATTTCTGCTTTATTGACTATGCCAAAGCCTTTGACTGTGTGGATCACAATAAACTGTGAAAAATTCTGAAAGAGATGGGAATACCAGACCACCTGACCTGCCTTTTGAGAGACCTGTATGCAGGTCAGGAAGCAACAGCTAGAACTGGACACAGAACAACAGACTGGTCCCAAACAGGAAAAGGAGTACGTCAAGGCTGTATATTGTCACCCTGCTTATTTAACTTCTATGCAGAGGACATTATAAGAAACACTGGGCTGGAAGAAGCACAAGCTGGAATCAAGATTGCTGGAAGAAATATCAATAACCTCATATATGCAGATGACATCACCCTTATGGCAGAAAGTGAAGAGGAAATGAGAAGCCTGTTGATGAAGATGAAGGAGGAGAGTGAAAACGTTGGCTTAAAGCTCAACATTCAGAAAACGAAGATCATGGCATCTGGTCCCATCACTTCATGAGAAATACATGGGGAAACAGTGGAAACAATGAGAAACTTTATTTTGGGGGGGTCCAAAATGCACCAGATGGTGACTGCAGCCATGAAATTAAAAGACGCTTACTCCTTGGAAGGAAAGTTATGACCAACCTAATAGCATATTCAAAAGCAGAGACATTACTTGGCCAACAAAGGTCCGTCTAGTCAAGGCTATGGTTTTTCCAGTAGTCATGTATGGATGTGAGAGTTGGACTGTGAAGAAAGCTGAGCACTGAAGAATTGATGCTTTTGAACTGTGGTGTTGGAGAAGACTCTTGAGAGTCCCTTGGACTGCAAGGAGATCCAACCAGTCCATTCTAAAGGAGATCAGTCCTGGGATTTCTTTGGAAGGAATGATGCTAAAGCTGAAACTCCAGTACTTTGGCCACCTCATGCGAAGAGTTGACTCATTGGAAAAGACTCTGATGCTGGGAGGGATTGGGGGTAGGAGGAGAAGGGGACAACAGAGGATGAGATGGCTGGATGGCATCACTGGCTGAATGGCATCACCGACATGATGGACATGAGTTTGAGTGAACTCTGGGAGTTGTTGATGGACAGGGAGGCTTGCCGTGCTGCTTTTCATGGGGTCGCAAAGAGTCGGACATGACTGAGCGACTGAACTGAACTGAACTGACACTTTTTAAGAAGCATACTAAAATCTATAAAAAACTGAAACTAAATAAAGAAAAGTAGCATAGTAGGCATATGGTAGTCCAGTGAAATCTTAGGTATACAAGGCAAAAGAGACTTTTAAGACAAACAGTATTTTTAGATATAGAGGTGATCAGTACATATGTTTAATGGAAAACTATTGCTCAATTAATGAGAAACATATATCAATCAAACATGACTCGATGGACGTGAATCTGAGTGAACTCTGTGAGTTGGTGATGTACAGGGAGGCCTGGCATGCTGTGATTCATGGGGTTGCAAAGAGTCGGACACAACTGAGCAATTGAACTGAACTGAATTGAAAGACTAATATTGGAAATCCATAAATGTATCAACATACAAGCGACTTCAACATAGCCATCTATTTTGACAAGTTAAAAATTAAAATAATGATGATTAACAGGGTTAACAACCTTGATCCAGCAAATATGTATATAAAAACTACTCTCTCACACATGCCCCAAATTATAAGCTGCACAGTTTTCTTAAGCATACATAAAACTCTAATACTTGAAACTTGCATAAATTAAAGCATCAATCATATCCAACTCTATGAGATTATAAAACAAGTCTTATTTTTTCAGGCAACTGGTATAGTATAGACTATGTTCTTAAGATAAAAGCAAATAAATTAGAAGTGAAAAAAAGACAAAATATTTTAATACAGCTTTAGAAATTTAGGAGTATAATTATAAATAAAAGATGAATCAAAATAAATCATAATAAATTTCCAAGTACTCAATATTGAAAGATAGTTAAACAAATATCAAATGTGTAGGCTACAACCAGATAATACCTAGAAGAACATCTATTCTTATGTTAGAACCATTATGTAGCACACTTTAATATACATAATTATTTGGCAATTATTGCTGAATAAAGTTGCAAAATAAAAAATGAAGTAAGAAGAAAGGCAGAAATTAAGGAGATGTCCTAAAAATAAAATAGTTAATGTAGAAGAACAGAATTCTCTGTGCAAAAATGTTGGGAAAGAATTTAGCAAAATGGAAATCAAACATATAACAAAGAAAATCCACAAAGGCAGTGTGTTGGTTCTTAGAAAAGACCAGTAAAATATACAAACTTCCACCAGGACTGACATAATGAAATAGAAAGTAAAAATTAATAACATTTTAGCTAAAAAGAGAAGCAGCCTCTTGCCTCTTCAGGCTATGCTCTGACTGCTTTCCAGTTTGGTTCTTTAAAGTCTGTGTAGGGAAGTCTTATGATCTTTCTACACTTAAAATAAAACTTTTCTATGGTTGACCCTCTCCTCTCTGAATTTCTATCTCAATATACATCCCTACATAAACTGTAAGTAGTCCAATTAACCAAATTCTGTTTCATATATCAATGCTCCCAAAGAGATTTGCGTTAATTACCCTGTCCATTTAAGAAGGGCCTCTGCATGTTGCTTTACCCAAGGGAGTAAATCAAATAATAGGAATTTTAGATAGTGTGCTGTGTTCATGGTAGATAGTACAGAAATAATGGGAACTTCTAGGCCTTCCCAAATTCTACCTCAAATGCAGCTACATATACTATAAATTTAATATGTAGACACTTAGTCATAGTCCTTGGAACAAATGAAAGTGTAATAGTTGGACCAATTTTATTATGTTTTCTGTCATGTTAGTTTAAGTACTGTCAAATCAAGCAATTGTTGTTTTTTTTTTCTCTTTCACTTTGAGTAAATGAGCTTTGCAGAGATCTAGTCACTCCTTTGTTCTTTTGACAGCTTGTTCTGCTCATTACATGATATGTGGGATTATCAAATCAATAAGATTTTGCTGTTTCTGAAATACATTATATAATGGGATAAACTTCCTGAATATTTCTAAATACAAGTTTCAAGTCAAACTTAAAGTCAGAAAGTGAAATTTAAAACATAGAGGCTGACATAGAAAGCTATTCATGACGGTATCCCTAAGCCATGGCTTATGGATATTCAATAGTTGTTTTGGAAGTAAGTTTAAAAAAAAAGACACAAGATGATAGCTGGGAAAACTTTGCAACCTTAGAGTAAATGAGAGAGAAATGTATATGAACACTGTGAAAACATTAAGAGACTTTTGAGAAACAGAAAAGATAAAATTATTTACAAAAGGAGAATGACCAACCAATGGAAGCTGTTATCTGCTCTTTCTGCTATGCAATTAGGTTCTTGAGGGTATGGTTCACTGTGATATTCATTTTTGTGTTCTTGTACCTCATTCAAGGCCAGGTGCATGGAAATTTCTCAACAAATATTATTTGAATGACTTAATTAATAAATATCAGGACTTTAATGAGTGCCAAGGAAGCTGGGTTATTTTCACTTCAATTACAACAAATTGTACATTGTAAAATTTTATTAGCTCTTATGCCTGTTGAACCAACACCACAGGTTAACGCTGTACAATATAGGCCCATATTACAACAGAGATTACTACTCCATGAGGGAGGCTTCACTGGGGCATCTCCCTGCCCCAGGCAGAAAGACAATACTTCCTCCTCTATGCTCCCATGGAGGTCTAATATTATCTCTAATAAAGCATGTCACGTTGAACTACAAACCTTTTTTAACATGCAAATTTTGCCAGTAGACTCTGAGCTTATTGGGAAGACCTATTTGCTTTGCTTCTGATTGTATCACCACGTTGTTTAGCACCATAGCAGGACCTCAACATCTGTTGCATGAGGGTAAGAGAAGGCATACCATGGAAGCATAAATCAATTCTCCCAAGATGTCCACATTCTAATCCTTGGATCCTATGACTCTGCTACTTTATACGGCAAAAGGGATTTTGCAGATATAGTTAAATTAACGATTTCCAGATAGAGAGATTATCCTGGATTATCCAGATGAGCCCAGCATCAAAAGAACCATTCTAAGAAGGAGACAGGGGCACAAAGGCAGAAGAAGCTGTATGAAGACACGAGTCAATGAAGACGTGATGACAAAATGCTGATGTCACTGTGAGAAAGGAGCCATGAGCTAATGAATTCAAGTCACCTCTAAAAGCTGGAAAAGATGAGGCCACATTCTTAGAACCTTCAGGAGGAACTAGCTCTACCTACACTTTTGCTTCAGCACAGTGAGACTGATTTTGGACTTCTGACTCCAAGAACCATATGAGAAACCTGTGATGTTTCAATTACTAAGCTTCCATTATTTCTACTACCAGGAAATACGCACTTTCTCTTCACCTAAGTTTAAGGAGCCACAGTCTTCTCTTCCCCTTTAATAAATATTTACTGACTACCTGCTACTTGCCTAAACTACAGTAGGAGGCATGGGATATGCAACTCTGTATGAGACATGATGCTTGTGCATTTCAAACAGAGTAGAAACCTGCCAAGGCCAGTCACGTGCATATAAAAATGTGACCAGAGACCAGCAACGTAAAGGAGTATTTGATAAATACCAAATGAAAGTGCAGGAAGCATCTGAGGAGTTCAAAATGGATTGAAATCACTCTAGTTGCCAGGAGCTGGGACAACCTCCTTGAGGAAATAAGTTTCAAGAAGAAACTTCCACACTGAGGCATAAAAAAGGTCATTCTAATAAGAGAGAGAAACATGAGCAAAGAAAGCTGTTGGAAAGGAATTAGTGTATTTTGACTTTAGTGAGCAAAAAATGGCCTGAGCAGAGCAGAAGAAAGGAGAAGATGGGGGAAAAACAGATTGGTAGCAGGTGGAGGATGAGAAAGTAGAGCAAGCTAAATACTAAGCTCAGGGGTTAGAATTTCACCCTAAAGTTATAGTATCTGCATCTATGACCAAGGAGTACGATAAATATAAAACAAAGCAGGTTCTTCTTTCTCAAGTCTGTTCAATTTTGTCTAGTCTTTTTCGGGTATTTAAATACCCTGCTACCTAGTGTGACCCTGAGTAACCTCAGAGTTAATCCATGAATTTTCTGCTTTCCTCCAGCATGCCCATCCAATTGACTGCTAAATATCTTAGATACTAAGTCCAAAATTTGTCTGGGTTCCATTCTTTTTCTCTAAACATATTGTCATAGTTTTTATTTTAGTTCTACAAAATAAGCTAAAAGTAAACAAAACAAGATGTTTTGATGAATTGTTTCACAAGACAGAAAGGTGGTCAGACACACAGAAAGAAAGCCAAGAAAATGCAGACACAAAAGTAAAAGCATAAAAAATTTAAAGAATAAGAGACTCATCATGTGGAAATTTTTCTCATGTGGAAAAATAATTTTAACCCTTTGCTGAACTCCTTCTCCAGGCAAACAATGCATGAATTTGGGCCTGCATCACTGAACCCCAATTCCATTTTGCCTCGGAAATTGTTTGTTTCCATTAATGCTGTACCTACAATTTTATGTAATGAAACCCAAACAGAAGACAGAGGTTGACACACAGTAGCTCATTTATATAAAACTGAATAGAAAAGCTTCTAAGATTAAAATTGACCTAGAATAATCACAAAATTCATTACTTTGTTCAACAGAAGTTGTGAGTTAGCAACTAGATAAATATGCTTCTCTTCAAGTGCCCAGTTTAATTGGTTATGGCCACTGGAGCATTGTGTGTCGATGGTTGTGAAGATTAGTCTGTACAAAACAAAAAAGATTATTCAGTGATGATTATCCATGTCATCTGTGGGTGTGAAAGGGGAAACAAATGAGATTAAGGGTGGACCATAGTTTTAGTGATTCCAATATTATGCAATATTTCTAAAGTCCCTAATTCATGTTAATACCAACAGGTTCATTTTTTTGTTTAACAGTTTACTTGAAAATATTGTATTTTATTAGCCAGTTTGAAGACAGGCCCTAAGTTATGCAAAAAAGTTCAGAATAACATTTGGTAATAACTCTGTACTCCCTTTCATAGGCATGGGGCACGGTCATTGGGAATAGCATTTCATTAATTTACATATGGTACTGCACTGCAAATAAATGAGACTGGTTATCAGTGGAAGGATATCTTTTGGCACATGATTAAATCTGCAGGTAAGAATCAGGGTTCAACTATGTGGCAGAAGTATTATTTTTAATGGATTTATCCATTTTATAAAAAAACAATTGCTATTTAAGTATGCATACTGAATGTGATTGCTCAAAGAGTAATTTTAAAATATTGCATAAGTACATATTAAAGATTGCCTTTGGTTAAATCATGACACCCTCTTTTATTTTGGGGCTTCCCTGGTGGCTCAGATGGTAAAGAATCTGCCTGCAATGCAGGAGACCCACGTTCGACCCCTGGGTCAGGAAGATCCCCTGGAGAAGGGAATGGCTACCCACTCCCGTATTTTTGCCTGAAGAAGCCCATGGACAGAGGAGCCTGGTGGGCTACAGTCCATGGGATCACAAGAGTCAGACACAGCTGAGGGACTAACACTTTCACTTTTCTCTTGTTATTACTGTACAAGTTACTTAACCACACGATGTCCTCCCAATCTTCTCATAAAGTTTTCTTCTATTAAATATGATCATGAACCCAATTCAAAACAAAATATCAATGAAAATTTTGGGGAGGGAGGTATTTAACTGTGACTCTTAAATTTATGCAAAGAGTATACAGTTTAAAAACGTTTTAACAAAGAAATGTGAAAGGGGAAGATTCTATCATATTATATATTATAAGTTATACCAAAGAAAAAGAGTCAAGCTATGAACATTGGGGTCCATATGTTTTTGCAAATTATACTTTTCTCCAAATATATACCCAGGAGTGGGATTGCTGGATCAGGTGCTATTCCAGTTTTATTTTTTAAAGGAACCTGTTCTTCATAGTGGCTGTACTAATTCACATTCCACCAGCTGTGTAGGAAGGTTCTTTGTCTCCACACCTTCTCCAGCATTTATTGTCTCTAGATCTTTGATGATGGCCATTCTGACAGATACCTTATTGTAGTTTTGATTTGCATTTCTCTAACGATTACCTCTTTTCACGTGCCTGTTAGCCAATTGCACATCTTCTTTGGAGAAGTGCCCATCAATAGACAAGTAGATAAAGATATGGTATATATACACAATGGAATATTAGCCATAAAAAAAGAATGAAATAATATCATTTGCAAAAACATAAATGGACCCAAAGATTATCATACTAAGTGAAGTAAGACAGGGAAAGCAGAGAAAGCCAAATGCTATATGATACTGCTTTTATGTGGCATCTAAAAAAAAAAGATACAAATGAACTTACTTACAGAACGGAAACAAACTCACAGACACAGAAAACAAACTTATGGTTACCAAAGAAGGGAGGGATAAATTAGGAATTTGGGATTAAAATATACACATTACTATACACAAAACACAACTATACTCAATATCTTGTAAAAATGTATTAGAAAGGAATCCAAAAAAATATTTATCTATCTATCTATATATAACTGAGTCACTTTGCTGTATACCTGAAACTAACACAACATTGTAAATCAATTATATTTTAATAAAGATAAAAAAATGAAAAAATAAACATGAATCATGTATCACACACAAAAAAAGAGTCAAAATCTGGATTTAAATGAATCTAAACTAATAATTATGAAATAAATATAATAATGTTAATATTTAACATTAAAGATATATTGATATTGTAAGGCACTGTTCCAGGGTTTGATCCCGGGGTCAGGAAGATCCGTTGGAGAAGGGAACGACTCCAGTATTCTTGCCTAAAGAATTCCATGCACAGAGGGGCCTGGCAGGCTACAGTTCATAGGGTCACAAAGAGTCGGACACAACTGAGCAACTAGCACTTTTAACTTTCAACCTTTAAATCAGTAGACTTTCTGTAAAGCAAACTGCTTTCCATAATATTGGTGGATCTCATCTCATTATATTATATATATATATAGTTATAGTTATAGTTGCTCTTCAGTTGCTCAGTCATGTCCGACTCTTTACAGCCCCATGGACTGCAGCATACCAGGCTTCCCTGTTCTTCATCATCTGGAATTTGCCCAGACTCATGTCCTTTGAGTTGGTGATGCCATCCAACTATCTCATCCAACCCTCTGCTACAGTTCTGAGGGTGGCAGAGCTGGATACAACTAACGTGACTGAGCACAAACACAGATATACACACATACAAACACACGTACACACAGACTCTTTCTATGGAGAACCCCAAACCAGATGTGTATAAGAGACAGCCTCCATATAGGGCCTAGACCTCAGTAAACACTAGTGTGAAGTGAAAGTCGCTAGTCATGTCTGGCTCTTTATGACCTCATGGACTATACAGTCCATGGAATTCTTCAGGCCAGAATACTGGAGTGGGTAGCCTTTCCCTTCTCCAGGNTGGTAGTTTCAAGTAGTAGCAATTTTTATATTTGAACCTTTTCAGACAAATCAATCATTTCATTTATTTTATATTATCCAAAACAATAGATGATATTTTGTTTATCAAAAAGAAAGTAACAATCTTTTGCTATACAATTTCAAACATCAGTGAAACTCTGAAAGAATCAGAATTAGAACTAGTATGGTACTGAATGCAATTATGCCATATTTTCCATTTATTTTGTTGCCTTTCAGTAAAGTTCAGAAAGAAAATTATATATTTTCTTTAACAGAAGATTATGTTTCAAAAGGAAAAATAAATAGCACATTCCTCTTTCAACATGAGATTAATTTACAATCTAATTACTAGTTATCATATATAAAGATCTGTGAGATTCAACTGGTTGACTGAATTAATATTTTTAGAACAAGTCATCTTTAGGATAAAACTGTTGATTACTGCTCATCCCTCATCCATTGTAGTAGGCTAAGATAACTTATTTAAGATTGAATTGTTTTGGTTTCATTTCTAATCTCAAATGTTTATTAAGAGGCACTGTTTTAAGAGGAAAAAATTCCTAATGCCTCAATGCATTACATGAGCTAATTTACCTACAAGGTCACAATCCACTGGAGAGGAATGTACAAATAAATGTCTAATAAATGTTCTTTGATGGCAATGCTAATTTTTAATTCCCAATTTAATGACTTTCCCCCCTAAATTTAATCTTAAAGCTACAATGATTTGCTTGTGTTTAGATTTTATATAAACAATAGCAGTTGCAACAGTTTATACTTAGCAAGTGCTTTTAATAAGTCAAGTGTTTTAGATATAGATGCATCATCTCAACAGGTAGTCCCTGCTCCACCATAGTAAGCGCATTGTTTGAGACCTGGGTTTGATTCCTGGGTAGGGGAGATGACCTGGAGAAGGGAAAGGCTACCTACTCCAGTATTCTGGCCTGGAGAATTCCATGGACTGTATAGTCCATGGGGTCACAAAGGGTAGGATACAACTGAGCAACTTTTACTTTCAAGCACAATTCTAAGATGATTCCCAATGGGTCATATCCTTGAAGAGTCCCTCCCTTTGANAAGGGAAAGGCTACCTACTCCAGTATTCTGGCCTGGAGAATTCCATGGACTGTATAGTCCATGGGGTCACAAAGGGTAGGATACAACTGAGCAACTTTTACTTTCAAGCACAATTCTAAGATGATTCCCAATGGGTCATATCCTTGAAGAGTCCCTCCCTTTGAATGGGACAGAACCTGTGACTTACTTCTGGCCAGTAGAAGGGTGATGGGGTGTCATTCCCATGATTATGTTAGGTTATTGTTGTTGTTCAATCCCTAAGTTGTGTCCAACTCTTTGGGACCCCATGGACTGTTGCCCACCAGGCTCCTCTGTCCTTGGGATTTCCCAAGCAAGAATACTGGAGCAGGTAGCCATTTCCTTCTCCAGGAGATCTTCCCAACTCAGGGACTGAACCCACGTCTCCTGCTTGGCAGTTGGATTTTTTGCCACTGAGCCACTTGGCAAGCCCTGTTGTTCCTGTAATACTCTTCCATCAAATATCCACACAGTTGGCTCTCGCTCTTTCACATCTTTACTCAGAAGAATCCATCTGAGCTAATTCTAATGTGCACCCCTATGTAGAATTCCACTCCACCCCCTCATTTCCTATCCCCAATCTGCATCTACTTCTTAACACACTTCATATTTGATTTATCTGGTTTGGTATCTGTCTCCTTCACTAGGACACAAATATTTGTTTTTTTCACTACTGCAAATCTAATATCTAAAGGAGTGTTCCCCCCACAATGGATTCACAGTACATTTTTGAATAAATGATGCTGCTTCAGATTCATCAGCAGTAGGATTTACATTTTAAATTCTTATTTGCAAGGAGTGCAAAACATTTGAGAATTGATGTATACCCTGTCTTATGATCTGTTTTAGAACCAGTAAGAATAACTTTGAATCATCCCCCTGGAACTTCTGGTGAAGTGAACTCTGCCACAAAACTATTCCATGACACTGACCATGTTATCACTGTCTTCTAATTATCCAAGTTAAATAGTTCCTACTTCTCACTATTCAATATTTTTTATATGTTTGATAATGGAAGAAAATAAAATTTTCTTGAAATTTCTTAGGAAAAGGTAATGGAGTTCTAAAAGGTATGGCATACATTTAACATGATGGAAAAATCCCAGTGTTATTAGTATGCATTTGATTTTTAGGATTTTTTTCCTTCTTCTCTCTCTCTCTTCCATTGTAGAAGTTCCATTTCATAATGGGCTACTGATCAGACCTGTTATTCTAATGGTGGAATCCCAAAGGAAAACATGTTTCAGATGTAAAGTATTCCCCTCAGACTCCCTGGCGGTCATGGAAAGCAGGAGAAATTCCTGATGTATGAAGTCACTGTCACCATTGTCAAAGCACTGTAGTGTGGGAAATGAACCGCAAATAAAATCAAAGGGTATTTCTTCCAAAGCATTAAATATTAGTGCACAAACAATTTTTTTTTCTCTTAACGTACAAATTATTTCAGATAAAATCTTAATGTTTAAATACCCAGAGAACATGTCTAAGCTTAGGTGCTGGAGGTGGCAAGTTTTTGACACACTAGTAAACAGAAATATATAAGATATTAAAGGCTCCCCATCAAAGAACTGAAATTTAATTTCCTTCTGGAATTCTGTACAGATCCAACCAAACTTCCAAAGCAAATGCCACCATAAAGGTAATTCTCTGTCCTCTGCTCTAAGGAATTAATTTTAAGGTATGCACAGTTTTTTTCCCTTTAAGAGCTTCTTAAGTCTAAATTAAATAGCCTCAATAAAGTAGTATTAAAGTTGAACTGAAATTCACGAGAGCAAGACAAGTTGGAGTTAGGTTAAAATTCCTTTCTTGCTCTTCAACCTTAAATCAGACTGCTGTGTTAAGGTATTGTAATGATCTAAGACAGTGTGTCATCTTTCATGTCTGCCAGCATATGTTACAATTTCCGAATTAGAGAATAGCTATTCCCCCAAATTATTATTTTAACTACACAGTCAGTCTCAGTTTAGATTTAGGTCAGGCACCAAAAGTTACTCTATAATTTTAGGAATGAACATCATAACCCTCAGCCTAAAGTATAATTGTCAAAGCTTCACATCCAGAAATTCACTCTAGGACACACAGAGAATTAAAAAAAGATTTGGATTATTGCTTAATATGGGGATATGTTTATCTTTGTAAACAGCTCTTCTATACAAGTGGTTCAAACGTGGCAAAACAGCCACAAACAGTCCCAATAGAAGTTGCAAAATCAAACATTCAGGCATGAAAAGTCTTTTTCTTAAGTTGTTTTCAAGCTTCATCCTTTTTTCTGCAATAACTAAAGCAAAGCCACAGTAGCTGCAGCCATTTGCATCTAAGGAAGAGATGTTTTGCTTTGGTGATATAGTTAATGAGTCTAAAAATATTCAATATAATAATTCTGTCAAAGCCCCCACAGTCTCCTCAATGAGCGGAAGCCTGCAGGATTCCAATGGGGAGCCGAGTAATGAGCTCTCAGCATTCGCTCCCACACCATCCAGGCGAGATATACTCGGGCCTCCATAGTTCCACATCATTAGCAACATGAAACAAAGACACATGCTTGACTTTAATAAGCGACTAAAGTTGCTGGTTTACTAGTCTGTTACTGCACGTAAACTCTGTATTTCAAAACAGGTCCTTGCAAAGAGAAGGCAGGAATGGCTTTGGCAAACAGTTAGGTTTAATTTAATGTGGCAAATGATGGAGCAGAATGGAAAAAAAGAAAAAAAAAAGGACACAGGAAGTGATGAGTTTCTGACACTAAGTCTCCTGGGCTCACTGCAGACTGCAGTCTCGCTGTTGGAGATGATGGTTACGGTGGGCTGCAACGATAGGGCTATAGGCATATGCGACTGAGTTTTAGTTGATATTCTTGCAAGACAGGAAGTGAACAAGCTTATTTCCCACTGGGAAAGGTTCAGACATGATTAACTTGGGCATGACCAAATAGGTCAATAATATGACAATGAATTTCTAGCACAATAATTAAGTGGGAAAATTTGTGTGATTTGTTCGTCTTGTTCTGCACATACCAATAATGCATTAGCATGGATTCATTTAGTTTCTTTCATTAGGTGAAATCACATAGCTACAATTTAAGATAGTGACGGTTCAATTTGAATACTTAAAAGTTATTTCTGCAAAGCAACATTAAATTATTTTTCTTTTATTTTTAGCATAAGCTTTTGCACTTCAGCGTCAGAGGAGTGATCTGGAATCTATCTATACATGCATACTAATTGTTTCAGGAGTGATTCTCCCATCCAATATCAGGTCTTACTGATACTAGTCACCAGGATAAAGGAAGAATTACTACAGAGAATGAAACAGGTAAAAACAAATGCTTCACCTTGGGATACTAGGATTCAATGTATTTCACACTTAAACGCTGTTCCTATCAGTTATTAAAATATTTTAACTTTTCTTTAAATAAACCATCTATATATATAATACCCAAATCTTAGCATTGGAAGAGAAGCCAGAAATCATAAAATATACTATTTCATTTCATGCAGTACTTCAGTCTAGGATACTTGCAAAAGAACAAAAACAAAACCCCAAAAGAAAAATTTTTAAATAAAACATTTTTCTTAATATTATTCTCTTAATATTAGTAATATGCTTTTAATATTATTCTCTTCCAATTTAACATCAGGACTTAAATGTAAGAGGTTTACGTAATTGCTCTTTAATATTTCATGTTCTTGTCCCCCACCCCCACCCCCATGGCCAAGATAGTCTTCAGTCCTTTGCTGCCATTTGATATAGGATGAGTTTCCCCACAATACTGGAAACTATGCAGTTCATAAGTATGCCTTTAGCAAATAGAGGACAAAAATTATAGAGTTCAGTAGCAGCCCAATGCAAATATCAAGGANCCCCCCCCCATGGCCAAAATAGTCTTCAGTCCTTTGCTGCCATTTGATATAGGATGAGTTTCCCCACAATACTGGAAACTATGCAGTTCATAAGTATGCCTTTAGCAAATAGAGGACAAAAATTATAGAGTTCAGTAGCAGCCCAATGCAAATATCAAGGAAGACATCAAACCATTCATTAGTTGTCTTTGCTTATGGTTTCCCAGGTGGCACTAGTGGTAAAGAACCCGCCTGCCCAAGCAGGAGACATATGGGTTCGGTCCCTGAGTCAGGAAGATCCCCTGGAGGAGGAAATGGCAACCTATTCCAGTATTCTTGTCTGGGAGATTTCATGGACAGAGGAGCCTGGCAGCCTACAGTCCTACTATACTAGGTCTCAAAAATATCTGTTTCTTCATGAGATCTGGACTCTCTCAAGACTATTTACTCTTTCTAATTTTATGATTAATCTTTTTGGTGAGGAAGACTGAAGCAAAATGAATGTTCATTGGATTTTTACTTTTGTTTATTGTTGGCTTGGTGCTTGCAAAGTGGTTGGATCATGTGAATCATTTTTTCATTTTAAAATGCATTCTGTTTTAAAATAAAATGGCTATGCTGAATATATATCTAATAATAAAATGAATTTGAGCATTACTTTACTAACGTGTGAGATGAGTGCAATTGTGTGGTAGTTTGAGCATTCTTTGGCATTGCCTTTCTTTGGGATTGGAATGAAAACTGACCTTTTCCAGTCCTGTGACCACGGCTGAGTTTTACAAATGTGCTGGCATATTGAGTGCAGCACTTTCACAGCATCATCTTTCAGGATTGAAATAGCTCCACTGGAATTCCATCACCTCCACTAGCTTTGTTTGTAGTTTTGCTTTCTAAGGCCCACTTGACTTCACATTCCAGGATGTCTGGCTCTAGGTGAGTGATCACACCATAGGGATTATCTGGGTAGTGAATATCTTTTTTGTACAGTTCTTCTGTGTATTCTTGCCACCTCTTCTTAATATCTTCTGCTTCTGCTAGGTCCATACCANTTGAAATAGCTCAACTAGAATTCCATCACCTCCACTAGCTTTGTTTGTAGTGATGCTTCCTAAGGCCCATAGATTAGGGATCATTAAAACTGACTTGTTAAGGTAAAGACCTTTAGGTGAAATTTATGTGAAATAAAGGAAAAATATTTTTATTAAATGTTCCATTAAATAAAAATAAAAACAGTTTTATCCAACTGGAAGGATAACCCCACAAAACATATGGTTTTGAATATCAATGGGGATTAAGGCCAGGAGAATCATAGAAAGGTAGGAAACAGAGCTCCTGCACTTAACATGCTTGCATACAAAGAAACTGGCTCTGAGATCTAGTGCAAAAGGAATAGATTGAAATGCACCTAGACTACAAGTAAAGGAGACACATTTACTAAATTTAAAGAAGCTGCTGAAGAGAGAGGAACCTGCAGGAACTTTATCCAGGGATGGAAATACTGATGAACGCCATTTTGCAGTTTCATTATAACTGGTAACAGTGCTATGGGCACCATTTTCAGTGCCCCAACCCCAAACCTGCTAGTACCAAAGTGCATACTCTGCCCCCCACCCCTTGTGCCATAAGTAGGCTGGGTAAGCATCTTGTATCCCACCCATCCCACACAGCATTGATGCCACACCAGGTTGGGTGAGCACCACCTTGAGAAGATACTGAACCACAACTGGACTGAGTGAGGGCTCTTAGCCTGAGCTTCACACACAGAGCTGAAATGAGTGTACCCCCAATCCCACCCAAGCGTCAGAGCAGCTGAGCCATAACAGACATTGTTGGGTGCCCTGAGTACCAACCATCTCATGCAGCTCCTGAGCCACCATCAGGCTGGGCAGGAACCTGAGTTCATCCATCCCTGTGTAGCAGTTGACCCACAACCATCCAAGTCAACACGCTGAACTCTGCCCACTCTTCACAGAAACCAGGCCACAACCAGGACTAGCAATCATTTCAAATCCCTCGCCCTTTAACAGCAGCCAGGCACACAGTGTAGAAGGGACGTCTGTAGAAAGCCTGTCTCTGGGGGCCAGGAAGTCTGTTTTTATGGGCCACATGGAAGAGCTCCTACAAGCCCACTTGTTCAAGACTGAGGGATGCAATCATTTTGTCCAATACATATAAATAAACACAGAGAGACAGGCAAAATTAGCAGACATGCAAGCATATTCCAAACCAAAAAACAAGGCAAATCTCCCAAAAAGACCTTCGTGAAATAGAGACAAGGAAACTATACGACAGAGTTCAAAATAATGGTCAATAAAACACTCACTGATCTCAGAAGAGTGGATGAATAAAGTGAGAACTTCAACAAAGAGGTGGAAAATATAAGACAGTACCAGACAGAAATTATAACTGAACTAAAAAATACAATAGAGTGGTTCAAAAGCAAAATGGACAAATGAGAAACGTGAATCAGTAAGCTGAAAGACAAAGTAATGAAAATAGCCAAACTTGACAGAGCAGCACAGTGAAAAAATAATTCTAGAAAGTGAAGATACTCCAAAAGATCTCTGGGAAAGCACCAAGCAGAATACTAGAACAATATAGGAGCCCCAGAAGAAGAAGAGGAAGACAAGAAAAATTATTTGAATCAGTTCAGTTCAGTCGCTCAGTCGTGTCCAACTCTTTGCGACCCCCTGAATTGCAAAATGCCAGGCCTCCCTGTGCATCACCAACTCCTGGAGTTCACTCAGACTCATGTCCATAGAGACAGTCATGCCATCCAGCCATCTCATCCTCTGTCGTCGCCTTCTCCTCCTGCCCCAAATCCCTCCCAGCATCAGAGTCTTTTCCAATGAGTCAACACTTCAAAAGAGGTGGCCAAAGTACTGGAGTTTCAGCTTTAGCATCATTCCTTCCAAAGAAATCCCAGGGCTGATCTACTTCAGAATGGACTTGTTGGATCTCCTTGCAGTCCAAGGGACTCTCAAGAGTCTTCTCCAACACCACAGTTCAAAACCATCAATTCTTTGGCACTCAACTTTCTTCACAGTCCAATTCTCACATCCATACATGACCACTGGGAAAACCATAGCCTTGACTAAATGGACCTTTGTTGGCAAAGTAACGTCTCTGCTTTTAAACATGCTATCTAGGTTGGTCATGACTTTTCTTCCAAGGAATAAGCATCTTTGAATTTCATGGCTGGGCGGTCACCATCTGCAGTGATTTTGGAGCCCCCCAAAGTAAAGTCTGACACTGTTTCCACTGTTTCCCCATCTATTTCCCAGATGCCATGATCTTTGTTTTTGAATATTGAGCTTTAAGCCAACTTTTTCACTCTCCACTTTCACTTTCATCAAGAGCTTTTTTAGATCCTCTTAACTTTCTGCCATAAAGGTGTTGTCATCTGCATATCTGAGGTTATTGATATTTCTCCCTGTAATCTTGATTTCAGCTNATGCCATGATCTTTGTTTTTGAATATTGAGCTTTAAGCCAACTTTTTCACTCTCCACTTTCACTTTCATCAAGAGCTTTTTTAGATCCTCTTAACTTTCTGCCATAAAGGTGTTGTCATCTGCATATCTGAGGTTATTGATATTTCTCCCTGTAATCTTGATTTCAGCTTGTGCTTCTTCTGGCCCAGCATTTCTCATGATGTACTCTGCATAGAAGTTCAATAAGTAGGGTGAGAATATACAGCCTTCATGTACTCCTTTTGCTATTTGGAACCAGTCTGTTGTTCCATGTCCAGTTCTTACTGTTGCTTCCTGACCAGCATATAGGTTTCTCAAGAGGCGGGTCAGGTGGTCTGGTATTCCCATCTCTTTCAGAATTCTCCACAGTTACTTGTGTTTCTTCCAGTCCAGCATTTCTCATGATGTACTCTGCATATAAGTTAAATAAGCAGGGAGACAATATACAGCCTTGACGTACTCCTTTTCCTATTTGGAACCAGTCTGTTGTTCCATGTGCAGTTCTAACTGTTGCTTCCTGACCTGCATACAGATTTCTCAAGAGGCAGGTTAGGTGGTCTGGTATTCCCATCTCTTTCAGAATTTTCCACAGTTTATTATGATCCACACAGTCAAAGGCTTTGGCATAGTCAATAAAGCAGAAATAGATGTTTTTCTGGAACTCTCTTGCTTTTTCCGGACAGATACTGCTAAGTATATTCCTTGTTAATGAGACACACACACTACATTTTAATAATTGTGAACAATCAGGGCTCTTTTCAATAAATCACTCACGTTTGTCAACTTCACTTTTTTCTATCTATACATTTTCATTATTCTAACAAGGGAAATATGACACAGAATTGTGAAGACCCAAATTTCAAGAAGTTTCTCTCTGGGCAAACTAAAGATGCTAACTTGATACCTACCCTCACTCAAAGTACCAAAACACATGTAAGGTAATGTAGCTGAATAAGATTTACATCAGAGTAGGAGTCTGTGTTGTTGGAGAAGACTCTTGGGAGTCCCTTGGACTTCAAGGAGATCCAACCAGTCCATCCTAAAAGAGATTAGTCCTGGGTGTTCATTAGAAGGACTGATGCTAAAGCTGAAACTCCAATACTTTGACCACCTCATGCGAAGAGCTGACTCATTGGAAAAGACTCTGATGCTGGGAGGGATTGGTGGCAGAAGAAGGGGACAACAGAGGATGAGATGGCTGGATGGCAACACCGATTCGATGGATGTAAATTTGAGTAAACTCTGGAAGTTGGTGATGGACAGGGAGGCCTGGCATGCTGCGATTCATGGGGTTGCAAAGAGTGATTGAACTGAGCGAATGAACTGAAAAGTCAGGAGGCCTTGAACTCCATTTCTAACTCTTGCAGCTATTCTGTTGTGTGACCTGGGCCAGTGGTTCTCAATTGGAACCTATTTTGCCCCCCAGGGGACAGTTAGCAATATCTGAAAACAGTTTTCATAATCACGATTAGGGTGTTGCCACTGAGATCTAATGAATAGAGGCCAGAAGGGCTGCTTGACATTCCACAATGTGCAGGACACACCCACGCTTAGGACAAGGAATTACCCAGCTCAAGGCATCAGTAGTGCCAAGATTAAGAAACCCTGAATTAAGCAAATCACTTTCTTTCTCTAGGTTTTGGTTTCCAAAAGATTTTCACCATGTCTCAAAAGTGAAAGTGTGAAAGTGTTAATTGCTCAGTCATGTTTAACTATTTGTGACCCCATGGACTATAGCCCACCAGTTTCCTTTGTCCATGAAATTTTCCAGGCAAGAATACTGAAATGGGTAGCCATTTCCTTTTCCAGGGGATCTTCCCGACCCAAGGATGGAACCCGGGTCTCCTACATTGCAGGGAGATTCTTTACCATCTGAGCCATCAGGGAAGCCCATGTCTCAAAAACTCTTCACTAATAAGCTCGATATAATGAATTGCACTTGTGGAAGAGGATTAAGACATTCAATACAGTTCAAAATGACTTAGAAGCAGCAGTTATTTTCAAACCCATTTCAGAAGCATCTGATACAGAGATAGGATAAATGTGACTTGCTTGAGAAAACCTGGCAAAAGAATAAAATGTTGGTCTCTGGGGCTCCCAGTCAACTGGACTGTCAGTCTCATCACACAGCTTCCAAGAGACAACGTGACATTGTGAGAAATGCCTGGCCAGAAATATTTGCTAATGTTTTGGTAACAAACTATTAATACAATACAATACCTGTTTTGATTATTTTATTTGTATAGAGTGAGTAAAGTTTTCCTTCTCATTTCTGGATTGCCTTCAGAGACCTCAGGCACTTGAGTTTATCCAACAGTCCATTTGATTTTCTTCTGTGTTGCTAATTCAAGTGTTTCTCCATAAACCCCAAGCCACAGTACTCTTAAATAATTGATTGCACAGATCTACCTTTCATGTTTTACAGATCAGTATCAAAAGTTTTATGTCCCATGGAGTTCTTTTATGGAAAATGATAACATTGTGTGCTGCTGCTGCTGCAAAGTCACTTCAGTCGTGTCCGACTCTGTGTGATCCCATAGACGGCAGCCCACCAGGTTCCTCCGTCCCTGCGATTCTCCAAGCAAGAACACTGGAATGGGTTGTCATTTCCTTCTCCAATGAATGAAAGTGAAAAGTGAAAGGGAAGTCGCTCAGTCGTGTCTGACTTCTCGACCCCATGGACTGCAGCCTACCAGGCTCCTCCATCCATGGGATTTTCTAGGCAAGAGTATTGGAGGGGGGTGGATAACATTGCATAGCATATTTTATTTATCTACTACTGATTTTAGGGAATTGACCATATATACAAATGTTACCAACTATAAATTGTAGTCATTTTGGACTTTTGGACTCTGAGGGAGAGGGAGAGGGTGGGATGATTTGGGAGAATGGCATTGAAACATGTATACTATCATGTAAGAAATGAATTGCCAGTCTATGTTCAATACAGGATACATGATGCTTGGGGCTGGTGCACGGGGATGATCCAGAGAGATGATACGGGATGGGAGGTAGGAGGGGGATTCAGGATTGGGAAATCATGTACACCCATGGTGGATTCATGTCAATGTATGGCAA
Organism: Oreotragus oreotragus; assembly: GCA_006410675.1. Lineage (NCBI taxonomy): Eukaryota > Metazoa > Chordata > Mammalia > Artiodactyla > Bovidae > Oreotragus > Oreotragus oreotragus. The sequence goes on along the minus strand of SJYX01012701.1, from coordinate 44,884 downwards.
AACCAATACAGTATTGTAAAATAAAATAAAATTAAAATTAAAAAAATAAATAAAATGCAAAAAAAAATTCCAAAAAAAAAAAAGTACTGTAAGGGGACTTCCCTGGGTGTCCAGTTATTAAGACAACATGCTTCCAGTGTAGGAGGCATGGGTTCTCTCCCTGATCCAGGAAACAGGATCCCACATGTCACACCATGTGGCCAAAATAAAGTACTTAAAGAGGAATAGCTTCACACACACTGGCTCTTCCTGTTACACCAAACACCATCAGAAGCCCAACAGTGCTTACTTATTCAAAATATTTGTACTATATATATATACATTTGTTGTGAGAAACAGATGTAAAGGTTTCAGAAGTCCATCATGTCTAAGTAACCAACTTACTCTGATGGCTTTATGGGAAGCATAGGTTACCAATTATCATCTGTATTGGAACTGAATTACCCTGATTAAATAAAGCCAGAAGATTCAAGACAGTGATTACTAACTGCTCCTGAACTAGTTGTGACAGACTATTTTGTTTCAATTTTAAGCCACCCATTATTTGACAAAAAGTGTCCCTGAAATAGGCAGTTGAGACCATCACTATTTCTATTTTATTTTAAACTGGAGGTTAATTTGAGATATTGTGAAAAGCAAAGGGAGAAACACACTTTTAGGTCCAACATCTTTAATGGATAAGGAAAGCCAACTTTGTATCAAGTAAGCACCCAATTAGACAAATGGCAGACAAGGACATGGATCTGAGAAGGATGATTTTATTTCACTTTTTAAAATTGAATGTATGTCCAAAATTTACTTACTTTAATTGAAGGATAATTGATTAACAATGTTGTGTTTGTTTCTGCCATACATCAACATGAATAGCCATAGATATACATATGTTTCCTCCATCCTAAACCCCCTTACCACCTCCCATCCCATCCCACCCTTCTAAATTGTCACAGAGCACTGCACCATGCAGCAAATTCCTGCTGTCTATCTATTTTACATATAGCAATTATGTTTCAATACTACTCTCTCAATTCATCCCACCTTCTCCTGCTCTCTTCTCTGCTTCTCTTCTCTCTGTGTCCACAAGTCTGTTTTCTATATCTGCATCTCCAGAGAAGGGTGATTTTAAGTTGGGTTTTGATATCTCATCTTCTTGAGAGAAGGACAGACATTCTATTAAAGAGATTGCTTGCTGGGCTAACAAAGAGGTGCCACTTGAAACTTTAGTTATACCTGGGAAAGACTCATGTATGTGCAAAGAGAAAAAAAATTAATCACGTTTATGATGCAAGACTACCCCAAATGAAATTACAAAGTAATTTACTTCTAAATTCTAATGTTATTTTTTAAACAGGGAGTGTTGCATGCATGTGGCTAAGTTGTTTCAGTCGTGTCTGACTATGTTTCCTACGAATTGTAGCCTGCCAGACACCTCTGTCCATGGGATTCTCCAGGCAAGAATACTGGCATGGCTTGCCATTTCCTTATCCAGGGTATCTCCCTGACCCAGGAATCGAACCCAGGTCTCCTGCATTGCAGGAAGATTCTTTACCACTGTGCCATCAACTTAATTACTGAAAATTTCATGTGAAATTCAGATATTTCATTTTTTCTTTGCTTTTTTTTTTCTTTTAAACTTGTTATTTTGTATTGGGGTATAGCTGATTAACAGTGTTGCTATACTCTCAGGTGAACAGCAAAGGGATTCAACCATACAAATACCATTCTCCACATACAAAATCCATTCTCCCTCAAACGAGACAAAATAGTTTCAGTCCTCATCTGCCTGTGAAATACATTCAGGGATAGACTATTTAGAGATGATAACACTGAATTTAAGCTGCTTGGTATAAGAAATTTTGTAATCTGAAATGACATAATGCCATCATTATAATTAACACACTGAATTTAACCTTTTTTCAACAAGATGAAGATGTGGGGGATATTGGGGAATCGTGGACCTTTTTATGTATTAAGTTTTCTATATAATTCTTCCAGAGCTGTAACTGAGCAGTCTGCCCAGTGCTTTTACTTTTGTGTTTGTTTTTGTTTAGTCAATAAGTCACATCTAACACTTTTACAACCCCTGTGGACTGTAGCCTGCCAGGCTTCTCTGTAAATGGGATTTCACAGGCAGGAAAACTGGAGCAGGTTGCCATTTCCTTCTCCAGGTAGATATTTCATATCTTTTTAATTAGGTAAATATATTGAAAGTTTCTGAAAGTGAAATCAATGTAGATTTTTATTTATGTTGGGGAAATATGAGGGATCCTAATGGAGGTGTGTGACATCTCCGTAGTTCTGCATCTTCGTGCTGCTCTCTGGGGAGCTGATCTTAAGTGTCTTGACCTCTTTCTATCAATTGCAACTGTGGATTACCTTCTTGCTCTGGATCCTGGTCACTGAAGTTTTCATTCTCCTTATCTGGCCATTCTGCTCACTTCTGTTCCTTCTCTTATACCCTAAATGTAAGTGCCTTCTTCAGCACAGAACAAGTCACTGACTTTCTTCTCAATATTGTGTTCCTTAGCAGTTATAGTCTCTTATCTCATAGCTTCAACTACCACTATGAGTAGCATATCCCTCATGCCACCTCACACAGCTAATGCATCTCTACTAGCTCTTCCATCTAATGTGGTCATCACTACATTGGTACATCAACATAGCCCTGTTAAATGTCTTGTTTGAAAAAACTCAGCAGAAGAAAATAGAATGTTGATCACCTGAGTCACTAATCAACTGGACTGTCAGCTTTCTCATATTGCTTCTAAGAGGTGATGTGACATTGTAAGAAAATGCCTGGCTGATATGCTGTGCTTAGGTTTTGGTTATGAACTAGAACAAGATTTTTTTTTTTTCTGTATAGCCTAGGGGAAACTTTCTTCCACAAATTTATATTGACTTTAGAGATAGCATGCACCTGAATTCGTCAAACAGTCCATTTGATATCTTTTTCATGTTGTTAACTCAAGTGTTTTCTGTGCGAATCCCAAGCCACAGTAAATATTCCTTGTTCTTCAGATAACATGGAAGCTAATCCTGCTGCTCACTGATTTGTATTTTTGTTGCCAAAGGGAAAAGTAATCATATCAAGATCAGCTCTTTTTTTCTTTGATTACTTGCCTTGCACTAGACACAATTACTCTGAAAGGTAAGTGTTTTTTTTTTTTTTTTTTTTTTTTGAGTTGAGTTGAGTATTATTATTACCAACACACAGATAGGAAAACTAACCTCCAAAGGTATCATGCAACCTCTCCAAAGTTGCATAGAAAGTGGCAGGGTCGGGATTCAATTCGAGTTATGAATTCAAAACTTAGTCCCCTGCCACAATGCACTAGCAGGCAAAGTCTTTGTTGTTAATTATCCTGATTACTTGCTCATTTAGAATCTCTCTCAGTAGCATGGCTGTTGGATTACCTCATGTAAGAGTTTAAATTAGAATGGAGTTTGAATCTCAGGGAAACAAAAAAATTGTGTGACTTGCTTTTTTGCAATATTCACTTTGTTGCAATGGCCTGGAATGGAATCTGAAATATTGCAGAGGCTTACTTGTACTGCCAGTGAAAATAATCATCAACTTGGAATTCTTCAATTTAATAATTAACATGTTCTTTAAAAGGAAATATCAATTAAAAACATATACAAACTAAAAAACTGAGAGGATTCACTGCCAGTCAACCCACATAAAAGAATAAAAGGAGCTTTCAAGAAAAAAAGAAAATCATATGAGCCAGAAATCAGAAAATAGAGGGAAGCCTGAAAACCAAGGAAAATTCATGTAAAACTAAATAAATAGTGATCATACAGAAGCAGTAAGTTCCTACAGGCTATAAAATTAAATTAAATTAAATTAAAAGCACAGATGATGGAAAAGGATACATTTGCAAAAAATGTTGACAGCAAAATTGTAATAACAAAAAAAAGAAAAGAGAGAAAAAAAACCCCACTCTCTAGTAACAAGAAGATGGGTGGCTAAATAATGCAAAAGGCATATGATGATCCAACTTAAAAGTGAAAAAATAAATAAGTTAATTATTTACACATCAGCATAAATAAATCCTAGAAATATAAGGTTGGCTGAAAAAACAAGGTGACAAGTAGCTACAGTATGACATCATTTTCCCAAAGATTAAAAAAGTGAAAAATATACTGTTTAAAGATGCTTATAAATATAGTAGATATTAGAGATACCAAGAAATTAGAGATACCAAGGGAATATTTCATTCAAAAATGGGCACAATAAAGGACAGAAATGGTATGGACCTAACAGAAGCCGAAGATATTAAGAAGAGATGTCAAGACTACACAGAAGAATTATACAAAAAGATTTTTGTGACCCAGATAACCACAATGGTGTGATCACTCACCTAGAAACAGACAACCTGGAATGTGAAGCCAAGTGGGCCTTAGGAAGCATCATTATGAGCAAAGCTAGTGGAGGTGATGGAATTCCAGTTGAGCCATTTCAAATCCTAAAAGATGATGCTTTGAAAGTGCTACACTCAATACGTCAGCAAATTTGGAAAATTCAACAGTGGCCACAGGACTGGAAAATATCAGTTTTCATTCCAATCCCAAAGAAAGGCAATGCCAAAGAATGTTCAAACTACCGCACAATTGCACTCATCTCACATGCTAGCAAAGAAATGCTCAAAATTCTCCAAGCAAGGCTTCAAAAGTACATGAAACCTGAACTTCCACATGTTCAAGCTGGATTTGGAAAAGCCAGAGGAAACAGAGATCAAATTACCAATACCAGTGGATCATAAAAAAAAAAAAAAAGAGAGAGAGAGAGAGAGAGGGAGAGAGAGAGTTCCAGAAAAACATTTACTTCTGCTTTATTGACTGCACCAAAGTCTTTGACTGGGTGGATCATAACCAACTGTGAAAAATTCTTCAAGAGATGGGAATGCCAGACCAACTTACCTGCCTCCTGGAAACTCTGTATGCATGTCAATAAACTACAATTAGTGCCAGACATGAAACAGACTGGTTCCAAATTGGGAAAGGAATTTGTCAAGGCTGTATATTGTCACCCTGCTTATTTAACTTATATGCAGAGTACATCATGTGAAATGCCAGATGAAGCACAAGATGGAATCAAGATTTGGGGAAAAATATAAATAACCTCAGATATGCAGATGGCACCACCTTTATGGCAGAAAGCAAAGAAGAACTAAAGAGCCTCTTGATGAAAGTGAAAGAGGAGAGTGAAAAAGTTGGTTTAAAACTCAACATTCAAACAACTAAGATCATGGCATCCGGGCCCATCACTTCATGGCAAATAGATGGGGAAACAATGAAAACAGTGAGAGACTTTATTTTCTTAGGCTCCAAAATCACTGCTTCTTAGGACTGCAGCCATGAAATTAAGATACTTGATCCTTGGAAGAAAAGCTCTGACCAACCTAGACAGCATGTTAAAAAGCAGAGATGTTACTTTGCCAACAAAGGTCCGTCTAGTCAAAGCTATGGTTTTTCCAGTAGTTATGTATGGTTGTGAGAGTTGGACCATAAAGAAAGCTAAGAACTGAAGAATTGATGCTTTTGAACTGTGGTGTTGGAGAAGACTCTTGAGAGTCCCTTGGACTTCAAGGAGTTCAAACGAGTCAATTCTAAAGGAAATCAGTCCTGAATATTCATTGGAAGGACTGATGCTGAAGCTGAAACTCTAGTATTTTGGCCACCTGATGCTTAGAACTGACTCATTGAAAAAAGAGTCTGATGCTGGGAAAGACTGAAGGCAGGAGGAAAAGATGACAACCTAGGATAAGATGATTGGATAACATCACCGACTCAGTGGACATGAGTTTGAGCAAGATCCAGGAGTTGGTGATGGACATGGAAACCTGGCGTGCTGCAGTCCATGGATCACAAAGTGTCGGACACAACTGAGCAACTGAACTGAACTGAACTGATTTAAAAAGAAAATCAAAGGTAAACATAAATTTGGGGGAGTGTTTATCACTTTCAGGGGAGGCGGGACAGGGACACAGGAAAGATAAGAGAACAAAGGTACCTGCAAAGGACTTGGGAATCTTCTGCTTCCTAAATTGGTTTTCAAGTTGTTTTTTTATTGCCTGGAAAATTCCATGGACTGAGGAGTCTGGTAGACTACAGTCCATGGGGTCGCAAAGAGTCGGACTTGACCGAGCGACTTCACTTCACTTTACTTCACGTTATTTGAATAAATAATGGCTAAAAAATTCCCTCTTCTGAAGAAGGAAACAGACATCCAGCTTCAAGAAGCCTGGAAAGTTTCAAATAAGTTGAATTCAGAGAAACACACCAAGACACATTATAAAAATGGTGAACGTTAAGGATAAAGAGAGAACCTTAAAAGCAACTAAGGGAAATGAGTTTTCCTCTAAGATCAGGAACAAGACAAGGATGCCCACTCTCACTGCCTTTATTTATCAAATAGATATTTTTAGCTCATGGAATTTAAAATTATTAATAAATCAAATGACCAATTAAAAATAAATTAAAAACAGAAAAAAAAAATAGTATTGAAAGTCTTAGCCACGGTAATTAGGAACAAATAAGTAAATAAAAGGGATCCAAATTGGAAAGAAAGTTAAGCTGTCAGTATTCACTGATGACAATACTGTATAGAGAAAATCTCAAAGATTCCACAAAAAAATATTAGAATAAATAAATGAATTCAGGAAAGTTGCAGGATACAAATAGTACATAAAACTCTGTTGCTTTTCTATACTTAATAAAAAGTTATCAGAAAGAGAAATGAAGAAAATAATCCAGTTTAAATTTGGATCAAAAATAATAAAATATCTAGAAATAAATTAAGCCAAAGAGAAAATCTATGCTCAGAAAATGATAAAACATTGGTTAAAGAAATTTTTGTGTGCTCAGTGGTTTCATTGAGTCCGACTCTCTGCGACCCCCTGCCAGATTCTCCTGCCCATGGGATTTCCCAGGCAAGAATACTGGAGTGGATTGTCATTCCCTACTCCAGAGGATCTTCTTGACCCAAGGATCAAACCCACATCTTCTGCATTGCAGGTGGATTCTTTTATAGCTCAGCCACTGGAGCAACCCAGAAGCAATTTAAGATGACATAAATAGAAAAACATAGTGTGTCCATAGATTGAAAGAGTTAATGTTGTTAAAATGTCCGTACTATCCAAAGTAATCTACAAATTCAATGCAATCCTCATCAAAATACCAATAGCATTTTACAGAAGTGGAACTAAGTACCAAAATTTGTACAGAACCACAAAAGATTCAAAATAATCAAAGAAGAATGGTGGAGGAATCATGGTCCCTAATTTCAGACTATACTACAAAGTTATAGTGATTTAGACAGTAAGGTAGTGGCACAAAAACAGACACACAGAGCAGAACAGAGAACCCAGAAATGAACCCATACTTATATGGTCAGTTAGTCTAGGACAAAGGAGACAAGACTATACAATGGGAAAAAGACAGTATCTTCAGGAAACCACGTTGGGAAAACTGGGCAGCTACATGTGAAAGAACGAAACTGTATCACTTCCTTATACCATATACAAAAATAAACTCAAAATGAATCTAAGGCTTAAATGTAAGAACCTGAAATCTTAAAACTCCTGAAAGAAAACAAGCAAAGCAGAAGCAGATTCACTGATACAAGGAACTAGTGAGAGAGGAGTTACTGAACTGTGTTTTTGTAGATGCAGTTCTTGCCCTGATGTTTATGTCCATCCATATCATTTCAAAAAATGGCTTTTCTTGGTTGGAGGCTTGCTGGATGCACCTTCTAAACACTGGATGTTTTATCCAGTGTTTAAAGGTTTAAAGTTTAATTTTTGAGAGAAAAAAATTGCTCTGTTCTTGGTACTCCACCATGCTAAATGAGTCCAAAGGCAGTGCTCCCAATATCTGACAGAGTTTTTGGTGAGATGGTTATTTCATGTTTTATTTAGGTCCCTTTTGAATTTTTAAATTTTTTTGTTCTTAATTTTTATCCATTTCCATATAACAGCTTATATAAAATGTTGCATAGACAAAAAGCATTTCTGAAACTTGGTCACTCCTTTGAAATTTGTACAGATTACATACTTTAAAAAAAAGTCAACAGTGAAAGAATTTTTATTTCTGAGGACAGAGGTAGATTTGATTTGGAAATAGTCAAAAGTCACTTGAGACTAGGTCTGGTGAAATACAGTAGGGAATTACCTTATTCCCTATTCATAACTGTGTGAAGTAAGCATATAAAAGGATGAGACTCTATTACTGTTAAAATATCTCACAACAGGCCACCCTCAAAGGAAACAATTTTTACCATAACATGTAATTGTTTTTAAAGATTTTCTTTGGGTACATAAATATGTATCTGATTTTATGATGAAATGTTCATGGCATCTAAAAGTGGGTCCAAGTTGGGAATGCCTGGGAGACAATGTGAGTGAAGACTCCATATTATAATCCTAGGCCCCTTTCTCCTGAGAACCATGGTATTTGTACTGCATTTAACTCCTTTGGCTTCTATCCTTCTTCCCCGAGGAAGCTTTCTCTTCCATAAGTTAGGTTAATCTTTTTTCCAAATGCATTCATTTTCAGTCCTTTGGCTCCTTCTAGGAAGGCATGGCTACCTTTGACTATGACTTGAAGTATCTCAGACTTCCTGAAAATTGATTTTGGGGAGGCTTTGTCCACCTCTTCACCAGTTATGACATAATGCCTCTTGGATTCAGCATGGGATCATCTTTACCTCCAATTTTATGCTTACCTAAACCTGACATATTTTCAATGACCTGGGAGCCACTGTTCAGTAGGTTTCCCTCATGGTGTAAAGCCAAGTTCAAAATACTGATCTACTTGAAATGATTGCCATGTAAATAGTGTTGTGTCTGAAAAATATAATCTATTTTAAGTCCTCAGTTCTTGGCTTTGTTGTCACAATATAAAAAATCCAATCCACCTGTGCATACTGTGTTTGCCAGAGTTGTCATCACCTGCAGGAATTGTAAGACATGTTTATCCACCTTAAACAAGAGAGGTGGATTTGAGGTCTGCCCTGGCTAGATGAGTCTGAGTAAATGCCAGAAATGTTAACTTCAGCCACAGTACTTTCTTGGTAAATAAAGAATGCTATAGTACTTTCAATTATTTGTAGTTGAACAATGAGTCCATTTGAAATAATGATGTCAACTTTGATATAATAATAGCATTATTTAAGCTAATCATTTCAACTCTCTGTGTATGTGTATACTCAGATCTGTTGTGAAAATTTAGAAACAAATGATGCTCATTCTATATTCTACTCAGATAAAATTGCTATCAGCTCAGCAATAACATTATGCTCTTTTAAGAGCTCTGTCTCTATTATTTATCTGTTGATGCACAATGAGTTTGCCTAAATATTAGCAGCTTAAAACAACAACAAGTAATTAAGGGCCAGGTCCTGGAAGATTAACTGGATGGTTCTGACTCAGTCTCTCATGAGGTTGTGTTTGAGTTGTCGCTCAGGGCTCCAGTCACATGAAGACTTGACTGGGGATGGAGATTGAGTCTCCAAACTCACTCGCATGGTTGTTGGCAGAAGGCTTCACTTCCTTTCCAAGTGAGTGTCTCTATTTGGCTGTTCATGACTTAAGTTGGCTTCCAACAGTGTAAATGTGAGGAGAGAGAGAGACAGAAAGAGAGAGATATAGAAAGAGAGTGAGAGAGAGGGTGAGAGAGATTGAGGAAGGAATCACTGACTTTTATGACCTACATTTCAGAGTTACACACCATCACTGCTATTTACTAAATTCATAGAGAGAGACAGAAAGAGAGAGAGAGAAAGAGAAGTTGCTCAGTCGTATTTGACTCTTTGCGATCCCATGGACTGTAGCCTACCAGGTTCCTCTGACCATGGGATTTTCCAGGCAAGAGTACTGGAGTGGGGTGCCATTTCCTTCTACAGGGGATCTTCCTGACCTAGGAATCGAACCCAAGTCTCCTACATTGCAGGCAGACGCTTTACCATCTGAGCCACGAGGAAGGCTCAGATTTCTCAAAATTCATAGAAGGAAATAGCTAAGTTGAGCCCACACCACAGAAGGGGCTTATGTAAGAGCATGAACATTGGAGGTGGGACTCAAGAGGGTCATTTGGTGGTGGGGGGAGGTGGTTACCATAGCCACCAACTTGCTGACTGGACATGAATCAGGGACTATGACTCTTGGAGTTCTCCTTTTCTCTTTTCACAGGTTAAAGGAGTTTCCTGGATAATTCCGTCTACGTCAGTTTGGGCTCTCACAGATGATAATATACTAGAGAGAGATGAGATACTGGAGGACCTGAGCAGAGCACATTTAGTGAATGGGAAAATCTGGCTTTATCACTTTTACCCCAATTTCCCAAAGGGACAGTTGAATTTTTGTTTGGTTTTGTTTTGGGCCATCTGAAACATCTGTTAAAGATGCCTTGTAACAGTGATCAATAGCACTTGAAAATAATTAGATAGATTATTTTATATATCACTATTTAAGAATGATTTCTCAAGTTTCCTCATCTGGCCTTCAAGGACACCAAGATTTAAAAATGTTTCATAGGCTGCTATGCCAATGACTGGCATTTATTTTTGTACAATAGTGTATAATAGGACTACTTTTGCTAAGAAAATAAATAACATGTGTTGAGAACTACTGTGTACCTAGCACTTTTCTAGTGTATTTTAGTCCTCCCAACAATCCTGATGAAGAATCAAAATTTGCTTTGGTTATACACACGTGGCATAGCACAGTTGGGGTTCAACCAGACAGCCTGACCTCCAACCAGGCTCTCAACACCTATAATCTGTGTACAGAGAGGCCACAGAACTTGTATATGATCATAAAGCAAATTTAAGTAGGAAATGCAGTTTACAATCACATACTCAGGGAACTCACACTCATGGCAGATGTTGTTGTGGTTCTGGAATGACTCAACTCTTCTTAAAGTGTATTCAGGCCCCAAAACTGCAGGCAAATAATGCAGCTGACTGCATCAGATCTAAATTAGGGTTTTGAGTACATCAGGCATTTTTAAATTTTAGGAAGTTAATATGAACCCCAGTTTCTTAATTACATGTCAAACTTAGTAATTTTACATTCTGAAAGCATAAAGTTTCCCTGTTGCTATAGTGTCTGTTAGATGGAATGACTTCATCTTTTGTCCAGTTTGCTAAAAAGAAGCTGGGTTTCAGTGTGGGAAAAACAATGATGGTAGCTAGGTATGAGTTGAGAAACACTAGTCTCAGTAAACACCAATTATTTCTCTTGTTTTTGTTTCCAGAGTGAATCACATGCTAGAGAATCACCGGAATAGCTCACGGTGAGGCACACAGGATGACTAAAGCTTCTCTGAAGGACTTTTGCCAGTATTTGTTCTGTTTTGTAGATCTCAACAATTCAGAGACAATTCTGAGCATGTTTACTGGCTGCTTCACTGAAAATAGCATACAGCATGTAGTTTCTCTCTAATGCTTTGAGGAAATGATCATATGCACTAAAATAGTTTTCTTCATTTTTAAAATTTGTTTAGTACAAATCAATATTGAGAGTGCCACAATGTAGTGTGTTGAATATGGCTCACTAGATAAAATATAGGACACTGAGTTCAATTTGCATCTCAGATAAAAGACAAATAAATATTCAGTGTAAAATATATGGTACCTGTTTAAACCAAAACAAAGTTTGCTTCTTATCTGAAATTCAAATTTAACTTGTTGTCCAGTCACTGACTCATGTCTGACTATTTGTGACCTCACTCCAGCTGTGTCTGTCTGTCCTCAACTATCTCCCAGAATTTGCTCAAATCCATGTCGATTGAGTTGATGATACTATCCAACCACCTCAGCCTCTGTTGCCCTCTTCTCCTTTAGCCTTCAATCTTTCCCAGCATCAGGGTCTTTTCAAATTTAACTGGACATCTTATTTTTATTTGCTAAATGTGGCATACTTAATTAGGGGGCCTTGAGAAGAATTAAGAATCTTCTCTTCCCTACTGTTTTGGGGATTGGAGGCTTCATTCTTTGGACTCTAAAGTGTAAACTACGCAAGAGTCTCCATTCAGTTATGAAAATAAGCAGAAGTTATGAGCTAAGATAGACCAGTTTCCAACTTAGCTCTGCTATTTACTGTCTGTATCACCAGGAGCAAAGTATTCATGTGTTCTTGTAAACTGTTCCCCTTTCTTTTGCCAACTTTAGTCTATCTTTTTAATTTTTTAAGATTTTGATATTTTTAAAGCAGTATTAGATTTACAACAAATTGAAAGGAACAGAGATTTCCCATTTATCTGTTGTCTACACACATGCATGGCCTTCCCAAACATCAACATCATTCACCAGAGCGGTAATTTATCAAGGATTAACTTGCACTGGAGCATCATAACCACCCAAAGTCCACGGCTTACCTTAGGGTTCACTCTTGGTGCTGAACATTCTATAGGTTTGGAAAAATGTATAATGACATACATCCATCACTGTAATATCATACAGAATGCTTCATTCTTGAACATTCTTTGTGTTTCACCTATTCATATCCACTCTTACTCCCCCACAAGCAGTGATTCTTTTACTCCCTCTAGTCTGGCCTTTTCCAGAATGTCATATAGTTGGACTTATACAGTGTGCTTTTCAGATTGGCTACTTTCACTTGGTTATATGCATTTAAGGTTTCTACATGCCTTTTCATGGCTCAATAGCCCATTTCCTTTTAGCACTAAATAATATTCCATTGCGGCATGGCAACCGCCTCCAGTTTTCTTGCCTGGGGAATTCCATGGACAGAGGTCCAGTCTATTGGGTTGCAAAGAGTCAAACACAACTGAGTGACTAACACAATATTCCATAGTCTGGAGGTACCACAGCTTATCCATTCATCTTGAGAAGAAGGACATCTTGGTTGCTTCCAGTTTATATTTATTGCGAGGCATTTCAAGAATATTTATCACCCCTGCAACTTTTGACATTCTTAAGACTGTTGATCTTCTCAGCCAGGGTATTAACTCCTTATTCTTCTAAAGTTGTAAAATTTTCAGGGTACACAACTACACTATATTTACTCTCGTATTTGTAGTACCAGGGTCAAATGATGTTCTGAGGACTAGTAAGAGCAGTTCCTTTCTCCACCCCATTATTTAAGGTATCTAAAGTGCTAACATTCCCCTATTTCACAATTCTCCTTGTTTGGGCTCTCTGTGGAGCCCAAACTTCATATTAGCCTATCTTACTTTCTTTCTTCTTTCCCTTGCTCCTTCTTTTCCTTTATTTATTTTTTTTAAATTTCTCTTTCAACACTATTGAAGGTCAGATCCTATGGCGTTTCCTTGAAGATAAGAAGGTTTAACTTATAGAGAAGAGAACCCCATGGCAAACTGCTTTTTCAATCTCGAATACCCTATACCTTTGCCTACAACCACTGAATTTGTTCAGTATAAAGCAGGATTAATTCAATGTAGAATTCAACATAGATGTAGGAGAGGAGATATGGGGGGAAAACAGCTCATTTTAAAAATCCAAATTTCATAGTATTATCAGAGAGAAACAGAATAAAATGACTGCTTGAATTCAAAGCTTCAGAAAAAGACTTGGGGGAATATTGTGCAATAGTGATGTGTTTTGTTGTGGACAGTTTTGGGGTGAACACTAGAATCTGTTTATGCTTTATTTGGGGTAGGCTCTTTGGGGATAAAATAACAGGACTAAAGGAAGTGATACTCTGGGAAAATGTCAGAATTAACAATCAAAAGAATGCTTTTGGTACGCCAACATCCAAAGGTGCAATAATGGCAAAAACACCAAGCTATGTCACAGCTAAACAGAACATGCAGGACCTCTGAATGTACCTGTCCTTCCCCAAGTGCTAGTCTCAATTCCTGGAAAGCTCTTTTCCCTTTATCTTTCTAAAATTGTTTTATTCATCTCATGAATCACTTTCTGCCCAAATGTGTATTTCTCACACAACCATTGCACAGCTTATACATCCTGCAAATATTTCTTTGCATATGCCGCTTGCAATGTTAATGATCTCTTTGCATGTTTCTCTCATCTCTTTGAAGGCAGGGACCATCTCCTAATCATTTCTGGGCTCCCGTTGTCCCTTTAGCATACAGCTTAGTGCATGGTATTCTGCTGTAAATGTTTGGTGAATTTAACATAGCAGGATCTACGGCTATAAAGTGAAAATGAGCATTTAGATTATCTCATTCCATCATATATATTATTCTCAACTATTAAGCATGTTTAAAGTTTTAAGGAATTATATTAAAAAAAGACACTAGCAATGTGAACAATCTGATATGTCAGGAGTTGAAAGATATTAATCTTCTGGCACCTAGGTGCTCATTCCAATATTGATAGGTATCTTTCATTTTCTTATCATGCCTCCAGTCCAGATGGATTTTTATTAGTCCATCCAACAAAGCAGCAGACTTGACTTGTATTTAAATTAGTATAATTAGTCTAATCTTAAAGTAAAGCAAATGCAATTGCTAAATGGGCCTAGATACTTAGTTATACCTTTTTAGTGCCTAATAAATTTAGGTGAGATAAAAGGCCAATATACCTCCCTGTGCTCTGATGCAGAGCTTTCTGATAACACTGGCTGGTGCTACAGATTTTCCTAGTCTTTGGGGTTCCAGTAACTTTTCCTGACCCAGAAAAGATTTATTTACAGAAAATTTTAATGGATTTTATCCACAAAGTAAATACACTTTTGATTCTGTATCAGAAACTTTCCATCCTTTTGATGAGTTCGGCACCAGTTCAGAGGGTTTTCAAGGAAAGCTGGATGTAAGAGTGAGAAAATATTAATAGCGAGAATGCGTCAAGCACTGTGCTGGGTACTTCACATTCAATCCTCACAGCATTCTCCGAGAGAGGTGTGATTCTGAACCTCACTTCAAATGACTAGTAGCTGTGGAAGAAGCCTGCATCCAGACCCTGTTCTCTTAAAAGCCACTGCAACTGACTGTGGAATGGACACACATTGTTGTTAAAATTTGTGATTAAAACTTACTGATTATATAAATGGAGCTTTCCTGCCTGAGATTACGCTAGGGAGCCGGGTGGTGGTGGTGGTTTAGTTGCTAAGTCGTGTCTAACTCTGGTGACCCCAAGGACTGTAAGCTGCCAGGCTCCTCTGTCCATGGGGTTCTCCAGGGAAGAAAACCAGAGTGAGGTGCCATTTCCTTCTCCAGAAGATCTTCCTGACCCAGGAATCAAACCTGGGCCTCCTGCATTGCAAGCAGATTCTTTACCAACTCATGCCTAGTTAGGAGCAGGTATTGTTTTATTTGGGGGGGCTCCAAAATCACTGCAGATGTTGACTGCAGCCATGAAATTAAAAAACGATTGATCCTGGGAAGAAAAGCTATGACCAATCTACATGCATATTAAAAACCAGAAACATTACTTTGTCAGCAAAGGTTTGTCTAGTCAAAGCTATGTTTTTTCGGTAGTCATGTATGCATGTGAGAGTTGGACTATAAAGAAAGCTGAGCACAGAAGAATTGATGCTTTTGAACTATGGTGTTGGAGAATACTCTTGAGGGTCTCTTGGACTGCAAGGAGATTCAACCAGTCCATCCTAAAGGTATTCAGTCCTGAATTTTCATTGGAAAGATTGATGCTGAAGCTGAAACTCCAATCCTTTGGCCACCTGATGCAAAGAACTGACTCACTGGAAAAGACCCTGATGCTGGGAAAAATTGAAGGCTGGATGAGAAGGGGAAAACAGAGGATGAGATGGTTGGATGGCGTCACCGAGGCGATGGACATGAGTTTGAGTAGGCTCCGGGAGTTGGTGATTGACAGGGAAGCCTGGCACGCTACAGTCCTGCTGCTGCTGCTGCTAAGTCGCTTCAGTCGTGTCCGACTCTGTGCGACCCCCTAGATGGCAGCCCACCAGGCTCCCCTGTCCCTGGGATTCTCCAGGCAAGAACACTGGAGTGGGTTGCCATTTCTTTCTCCAATGCATGAAAGTGAAAAGTGAAAGTGAAGTCGCTCGGTCGTGCCCAACCCTCAGCGATCCCATGGACTGCAGCCTTCCCGGCTTCTACATCTATGGGATTTTCCAGGCAAGAGTACTGGGGTGGGGTGCCTTTGCCTTCTCCACGGGGTCGCAAAGAGACTGACACGACTGAGCGACTGAACTGAGCTGATTGCTGCTGAACCTGGAGCAAGTTCCTATCCCCCAAATCACAGTCCACGTGGTCATTCGCGCCACCGTCACAAGAGGGCGCTCGCCGAAGACAACTGAGGCTACACCTTCCTTTTTCCCTGGGGAAAGTGTCTTTCTTTTAAAAGGTGTTGCCACCTTCGGGGCCGGGAAGGCAATGGCACCCCACCCCAGTACTCTTGCCTGGAAAATCCAATGGACGGAGTAGCCTGGTGGGCTGCAGTCCATGGGGTCGCTAACAGTCGGACAGACTGAGCGACTTTACTTTCACTTTTCTCTTTCATGCATTGGAGAAGGAAATGGCAACCCACTCCAGTATTCTTGCCTGGAGAATCCCAGGGATGGGGGAGCCTGGTGGGCTGCCGTCTATGGGGTCACACAGAGTCGGACACGACTGAAGTGACTTAGCAGCAGCACCTTCGGGGATTTATCCTTGCTACAGCTTTCCCAGTGTATTCCAAAGTTCTTCCGACAGTTCAATTCCCTGCTCGTTATGGTTAATTGCATCACTTTTGGCACATTCCATGAAAATAACATGTTCCCTGGTGGCTCAGACGGTAAAGCGTCTGCCTGCAACGCAGGTGACCTGGGTTCGATTGCTGGGTTGGGAAGATCCCCTGGAGAAGTAAATCGCAATCCACTCCAGCACTCTTGCCTGGAAAATTCCATGGACGGAGGAGCCTTATAGGCTACAGTCCATGAGGTCGCAAAGAGTCGGACACGACTGAGCGATTTCACTTAGAAAGACTGTTTGTAGGGTGGGTACTAAAAAACACCATAATCATCTAACACAAAACAATTCAGCTACTTTTAAATGACATTCTTTCTTGTATAATGGCTTTTATAGTAGCTGGGAAGTTCTATTGAGCCAGAAGATGGATAGAACAAGAGCTTTCGCTCACAACAGAGGGGAATTTGATCAAGAAGAAATTGAATAAAGAATTCAGTCTGGAAACAAGTGGCTGCAAATACAGTTTTCATCTACTTAAGATAATTATGCTAAATGCACTCATTTAATTTAACAACTATATTATTATTACTGTGAATTAAAGACATATGCCATAACAAAAATTTGAGAGTAAATATAGGAAAAAAAAAAAAGGAAATTGACTCATCATTTAATAAACTCCTAATGAGGAGAAGAATTCATCTTAGCTGTATAAATTCAAGGGTTTAATGTAATCTCTTCAAGTTTTTTCTTTCCATTTAAAGTACTTATGTAGATCATTCCACATGAGTCTATTATGGTTTCATCTCTCCATGCATAGTTTCATAAACTAGATAGGGAGAACAACTAAAAAATCAATATCATGAAAGTCTATATTTTGTATATATGTGTCTGTATATTTGATATTTTATTTTCAGAGCTTTAACATCCATAATAACACTTGAATATAATCGTCCACATTCACAAGTGAACATGATTTATTCCCTCATTTGGTGATGTTTATTAAAAGTCTAATATATGCTAGGCACTATTATAGGTTCTTGGGATCCACCCCCAAATCACTGTCGATATGAAATATATATTCTAGTGAAAGAAGAGAGGCAACAAATAAGTCAAACCATAATGTACAAGTAAATGATATGGTATGTTAATATACAAATACTATTGAAATATTGATCAAATTAAAGAGGATTAGGAGGGCTGGGGACAATCAACATGAGGCCAGAGTAAGCTTGATAAGAAAGTGAAGTTTGAAAAAAACTTGAGGGAACAAAGGGCATTTCCCTGCATGTTCCTACAGCAGGACAGGTATCCAGATGAGGAAATGGCTACTGCAAGTTTTCCCATAGGCAGAAGGCTAAAGAGTGACATAATCCGACTTCCGTTTTTAAAAGTCTGACTTTTGCGTTGCAGATAGACTGTATGTGAATGTGGGGATGGACAGATTTCCTAGGTTTCCGAGAGAAGATGGTGGTATCTACTACTGAGTGATATCAATGGACTGTGGCTTTATTTTGAAGGTTGAGTCAACTGGATATCCTGAGAGGCTGGATGAAAGGGGGCAGAAGGAAAAGAGGGGTCAGAGATGCTTCTCAGGTCTTGGGCCTGAGCAGCTGGAATGATGAGGCTGTCTCCAGTTGGTATAGGGAAAACTGGGAGACAGAGGCGGCTGGGGAGCAGATGAGAACTTCAGTGGTGGGCCAGATGAGTTTGAGATGCTCATCAGATATTTGAGTGGCACTTGGTTCAGTTCAGTTCAGTTCATTTCAGTCACTCAGTCATGTCTGACTCTCTGCAACCCCATGAACCACAGCATGCCCAGGCCTCCCAGTCCATCATCAAATCCCGGAATTCACTCAAACTTACATCCATCGAGTCGGTGATGCCATCCAGCCATCTCATCCCCTGTCGTCCCCGTCTCCTCCTGCCCTCAATCTCTCCCAGCATCAGAGTCTTTTCCAATGAGTCAACTCTTTGCATGAAGTGACCAAAGTACTGGAGTTTCAGCTTTAGCATCAGTCCTTCCGAAGAACACCCAAGACTGATCTCCTTCAGAATGGACTGGTTGGATCTCCATGCAGTCCAAAGGGCTCTCAAGAGTCTTTTCTAACACCACAGTTCAAAAGCATTAATTCTTCAGTGCTCAGCCTTCTTCACAGTTCAACTTTCACATCCATACATGACTACTGGAAAAAAACATAGCCTTGACTAGACGTAACTTCATCTCCTTCAGAATGGACTGGTTGGATCTCCATGCAGTCCAAAGGGCTCTCAAGAGTCTTTTCTAACACCACAGTTCAAAAGCATTAATTCTTCAGTGCTCAGCCTTCTTCACAGTTCAACTTTCACATCCATACATGACTACTGGAAAAAAACATAGCCTTGACTAGACGTAACTTCGTTGGCAAAATAATGTCTCTGCTTTTGAATATGCTATCTAGGATGGTCATAACTTTCCTTCCAAGGAGTAAGCATCTTTTAATTTCATGGCTGCAATCACCATATGCAGTGATTTTGGAGCCCCTAAAAATAAAGTCTGACATTGTTTCCACAGTTTCCCCATCTATTTGCCATGAAGTGATGGGACCAGATGCCATTATCTTAGTTTTCTGAATGTTGAGCTTTAATCCAATTTTTTCACCCTCCTCTTTCACTTTCATCACTGTCCTCTCTCCTAAAATGAATGATAATCCTTGGCCCAAGACCACCTTCCCCCTTTCTCATTGAGGACAGACATCCCAATCAAAATGTTTTTCATTTCTGCTAGCTTAATGGAGCTCAGACTCTTTTTTAATATATGGACCCAGATACTCAGTACTTTCTGACTGACATTTGAAGATAAAATTAACCCTAGGGAGTTTCCTGCTTGTAAACATCTAAAGATAACCAGATTCCTCCAGGTCATCTGACTGTGGTAGCCAATGATTTCTTTTAAATATATGTGTTATCAAAGATACTGTTGCTGTTTAGTTACTAAGTTATGCCTGACTCTTGAGACTCCATGGACTGTAGCCAGGCTCCTCTTTCCATGGATACAGGCAAGAACACTGGAGTGGGTTGCCACTTCTTTCTCCAGGGAATCTTCCTGACCCAAGAATCAAACCGAGGCAGGCGGATTCTTTACCACTGAGCCACCAGGGAAATATTATCAAAAATATATGTTATCATATATATGTAAATAGGGGTGGCAAGTGAAAGTGAAAGTGAAGTCGCTCAGCTGTATCCGACTCTTCGAGACCCCATGGACTGTAGCCTACCAGGCTCCTCCGTCCATGGAATTCTCCAGATAAGAATACTGGAGTGGGTTGCCATTGTGGGCTTGGCATAAAACCCAGAGTATTCCAGTTAGTAACTTAGTGTTTCCCCATGGAATAACCATGGCCTTCTGCATTTTCCTAGAATGGGAAGGAACAATTCAGGAACAATCTGTCTCAGGCCTGACAGCAGACAGACTTTCCCTGAACTGCTTTGACGATATCGTATTATCTTTGCAACTTAAATTTTTTTTTCATTTGTAGGATGAGAGAAAATAGAAGAGGCAGGGTGGATTTTGCTAGCAATGAAGCATGTCTGATGTGAGAGAGGGCCCTGATTTCCTAATGAGAAAACACTCTGATTGTTGGAAGGAGGAGAACAGAGGTCTGATTCTCTTTTACCAATTAAATCTGTATCTTGCACATTCTTCCCATTCCTCCCACAGAGCAAACACATTGTCTCTACAATCTACTAGAATTTAACGAAGGGTAAGTGAGAGGTCACAGTAAATGTCTCCCTTGGTATCAAGACACCAGAGTGTACAGCATTTAAAAAGAAATAATTAAAATGGAGTCTAAAAGCCATGCTATAAAGTACATCACTTCTTCATTTCAAAAGGTGTTTATTAAGTGTGTCCAGAATTTTGTTCCATTAAAGAAAAAGGACTTGTATTTCTCTGAGGGTGGCAATAATCCACTTGGTAATAAGTGACAAGAAATATATGTACCACTTGTACTGGTAAGTGGGACTGTTTCGCTTGCTGTACATAAACACAGATGTCAGGAGAGAATCTCTTTGTCTGTTGAGCTGAGTATTGAAAACTGCTGATGCAGCAGTTACGGCATCTGTATTATCTGTCTACATGCTCGTTCTTCCCTGGCTTACAGAGTAGGGTGTTTTTCTTTTTTTTTCCTTTTGGTCTGAATATAAATCAATAGAACAAGAACTTTAAAGCTATTTAGAATTCTAACCACTTATGTTAAGACAGAAACCCCTTTGACTATCTAATGTTGCTATGAATTCACTCATTCAGTAAAACCAAAACTGTCTTTCTTTCTATTCTTCTAAATTTGTGTGTCTGAAAGAAGGAGCAATGTACCTAAAAATGGATTGCAAAATAAGTCAGTCACTTCTTTAAAAAATTGCCATTTTACAAATAGTTAATGCCTATGAGTTTCTAGAGGAAAACACAATTTAAAGAGCTACATGCATCCCAGTGATCACAGGAGCACTATTTACAATAGCCAAGATACAGAGCAACCTAAGTATCCATCAACAGCTGAATGATTAAAGAAGATATAATGCATATATGCAATGAATTATTATTCAGCCACAAAAAGAAAGAAACAATGGCATTTACAGCAACATAGGTGGGCCTACATATTACCATACTAAGTGAAGTAAGCCAGACAAATATCAGATGATATCACTTATTATGTACACAAAGGAAACAGACTCACAGACATAGAAAATAAACATGGTTACCAAAGGGGAGGAGGGGGGAGGGATAAATTAGGGGTTTGGGATTAAAATATACATACTACTGTATATAAATCAGATAACCAACAAGGATCTACTGTATAGAACAAGGCACTATACTCAATATCTTGTGACAACCATAAGGGAAGGGAATGTGAAAAAAAAAATATATATATATTATGTATGTATAACTGAATCACTATATTATACACTGAAGCTAATACAACATTGTAAATCAACTATATTAAAAAATTTTTTTAATTCACTTTCAACAGAGAAAATGTAGATTTTATACTGGGTAGTAAAAAAAAAAATTGTGAGTTTCTTTACTAGTAAAGAGCATTGTAACAGAATTGGCAAATTAAAGCCTACAAGAGCTGGCACCCCTTACTTAGAGTTATAACCATGTCAACCTGTACTACTTCCGGCTGGAGGTGCCATGAGCTCTGGAAGGTAGAAATCACCCAGCAGCTGCTGGAGCACTGGATGAATGTGTTTCTATCCAGCTCCATGACTAGCAATGTTGTTAAGGAGGTAAACTGACGAAGTAATGGGAGTGAAGCAGTGTTCTTAAACCCACCACCGAAGTGCACGACTGAACAACTCTGCTACATATGTGCTCCAGTTAGTGGCTTGATTAGGACAACTATCATGGAGAAACGATGGAAAATAAGTCAGAAGAGAGAACTATGACTTCAGTTCTATTAAGTCTGAATTACAAGGCCACCGATTTCTCCATAAACTTGTCGTTAGAGAGATTGAATATATATTTATTCAAAGAAGTGTCTCCTCTTCAATAACTTGTCACAGAATTTTGTGCTGTTCTTGCTCTTTTCTGTTGTTGTTTATTACTTACCTTAACGTCCAGCAGCATAGCTCCTGGGAAAACGTCTGTGATGGGCCAGTGCACTAAGCGCGGGCCGCTTGCGAGAGCCGGGCCGGTGCACTCAGCGCGGGCGAGAGGAGCTACCCCACGTCCGAGGTCAGGGGCAGCAACCTAGAGTGCCAGGCTGCGACGACACAGGAACGGCCGAGAGGAGCTACCCTGTATCTGAGGTCAGTGGCAGCCAGGAGGAGCTACCCCTCATCCGAGGTCAGTGGCGGCCGGGAGGAGACACCCCGCGTCTGAGGTCAGGGCGGCGGCCGGGAGGAGCTACCCCGTGTCCGAGGTCAGGGGCGGCCAGGAAGAGACACCCCACGTCCGAGGCCGGGGCGGCCAGGAGAAGCCACCCATGCCCGAGGCCACCGCCGGCGGGCTGGAGGAGCAACCCGAGGAGCAGGGGCTGTGCAGGCGCAGGAGGGCCTAGAGAAGCTGTCCCATGTTGAAGGTCAGGAACTGAGGCGGTAAGGAGATACCCCTCGTCCAAGGTAAGGAGCAGCAGCTATGCTATGGAGCAGCCGTGAAGAGACAACCCATGCCCAAGGTAAGAGAAACCCAAGTAAGATGGTAGGTGTTGCAAGAGGATATCAGAGGGCAGACACACTGAAACAGAACGTGGTCCACTGGAGAAGGGAATGGCAAGCCACTTCAGTATTCTTGCCTTGAGAACCCCATGAACAGTATGAAAAGGCAAAATGATAGGATATCAAAAGAGAATCTCCCCAGGTCGTTAGGTGCCCAATATGATACTGGAGATCAGTGGAGAAATAACTCCAGAAAGAATGAAGGGATGGAGCCAAAGCAAAAACAATACCCAGTTGTGCATGTGACTGGTGATAGAAGCAAGATCCGATGCTGTAAAGAACAATATTGCATAGGAACCTGGAATGTCAGGTCCATGAATCAAGGCAAATTGGAAGTGGTCAAACAAGAGATGGCAAGGGTGAACGTCGACATTCTAGGAATCAGCGAACTAAAATGGACTGGAATGGGTGAATTTAACTCAGATGACCATTATATCTACTACTGCGGGCAGGAATCCCTCAGAAGAAATGGAGTAGCCATCATGGTCAACAAAAGAGTCCGAAATGCAGTACTTGGATGCAATCTCAAAAACGACAGAATGATCTCTGTTCGTTTCCAAGGCAAACCATTCAATATCACAGTTATCCAAGTCTATGCCCCAACCAGTAATGCTGAAGAAGCTGAAGTTGAACGGTTTTATGAAGACCTACAAGACCTTGTAGAACTAACACCCAAAAAAGATGTCCTTTTCATTATAGGGGACTGGAATGCTAAAGTAGGAAGTCAAGAAACACCTGGAGTAACAGGCAAATTTGGCCTTGGAATGCGGAATGAAGCAGGGCAAAGACTAATAGAGTTTTGCCAAGAAAATGCACTGGTCATAGCAAACACCCTCTTCCAGCAACACAAGAGAAGACTCTACACATGGACATCACCAGATGGTCAACACCGAAATCAGATTGATTATATTCTTTGCAGCCAAAGATGGAGAAGCTCTATACAGTCAACAAAAACAAGACCAGGAGCTGACTGTGGCTCAGATCATGAACTCCTTATTTCCAAATTCAGACTTAAATTGAAGAAAGTAGGGAAAACCGCTAGACCATTCAGGTATGACCTAAATCAAATCCCTTATGATTATACAGTGGAAGTGAGAAATAGATTTAAGGGCCTAGATCTGATAGACAGAGTTCCTGATGAACTATGGAATGAGGTTCGTGACATTGTACAGGAGACAGGGATCAAGACCATCCCCATGGAAAAGAAATGCAAAAAAGCAAAATGGCTGTCTGGAGAAGCCTTACAAATAGCACTGAAAAGAAGAGAGGCGAAAAGCAAAGGAGAAAAGAAAAGATATAAGCATCTGAATGCAGAGTTCCAAAGAATAGCAAGAAGAGATAAGAAAGCCTTCTTCAGCAATCAATGCAAAGAGATAGAGGAAAACAACAGAATGGGAAAGACTAGAGATCTCTTCAAGAGAATTGGAGATACCAAGGGAACATTTCATGCAAAGATGGGCTCGATAAAGGATAGAAATGGTATGGACCTAACAGAAGCAGAAGATATTAAGAAGAGGTGGCAAGAATACACAGAAGAACTGTACAGAAAAGATCTTCACGACCCAGATAATCATGAGGATGTGATCACTAATCTAGAGCCAGACATCTTGGAATGTGAAGTCAAGTGGGCCTTAGAAAGCATCACTAAGAACAAAGCTAGTGGAGGTGATGGAATTCCCGTTGAGCTGTTTCAAATCCTGGAAGATGATGCTGTGAAAGTGCTGCACTCAATATGCCAGCAAATTTGGAAAACTCAGCAGTGGCCACAGGACTGGAAAAGGTCAGTTTTCATTCCAATTCCAAAGAAAGGCAATGCCAAAGAATGCTCAAACTACCGCACAATTGCACTCATCTCACACGCTAGTAAAGTAATGCTCAAAATTCTCCAAGCCAGGCTTCAGCAATATGTGAACCGTGAACTCCCTGATGTTCAAGCTGGTTTTAGAACAGGCAGAGGAACCAGAGATCAAATTGCCAACATCCGCTGGATCATGGAAAAAGCAAGAGAGTTCCAGAAAAACATCTATTTCTGCTTTATTGACTATGCCAAAGCCTTTGACTGTGTGGATCACAATAAACTGTGGAAAATTCTGAAAGAGATGGGAATACCAGACCACCTAACCTGCCTCTTGAGAAATCTGTATGCAGGTCAGGAAGCAACAGTTAGAACTGGACATGGAACAACAGACTGGTTCCAAATAGGAAAAGGAGTACGTCAAGGCTGTATATTGTCTCCCTGCTTATTTAACTTATATGCAGAGTACATCATGAGAAACGCTGGACTGGAAGAAACACAAGCTGGAATCAAGATTGCCGGGAGAAATATCAATAACCTCAGATATGCTGATGACACCACCCTTATGGCAGAAAGTGAGGAGGAGCTAAAAAGCCTCTTGATGAAAGTGAAGGAGGAGAGCGAAAAAGTTGGCTTAAAGCTCAACATTCAGAAAACGAAGATCATGGCATCCGGTCCCATCACTTCATGGGAAATAGATGGGGAAACAGTGGAAACAGTGTCAGACTTTATTTTTTTGGGCTCCAAAATCACTGCAGATGGTGACTGCAGCCATGAAATTAAAAGACGCTTACTCCTTGGAAGAAAAGTTATGACCAACCTGGATAGTATATTCAAAAGCAGAGACATTACTTTGCCGACTAAGGTCCGCCTAGTCAAGGCTATGGTTTTTCCTGTGGTCATGTATGGATGTGAAAGTTGGACTGTGAAGAAAGCTGAGCGCCGAAGAATCGATGCTTTTGAACTGTGGTGTTGGAGAAGACTCTTGAGAGTCCCTTGGACTGCAAGGAGATCCAACCAGTCCATTCTGAAGGAGATCAACCCTGGGATTTCTTTGGAAGGAATGATGCTAAAGCTGAAACTCCAGTACTTTGGCCACCTCATGCGAAGAGTTGACTCATTGGAAAAGACTCTGATGCTGGGAGGGATTGGGGGCAGGAGGAGAAGGGGACGACCGAGGATGAGATGGCTGGATGGGATCACGGACTCGATGGATGTGAGTCTGAGTGAACTCTAGGAGATGGTGATGAACAGGGAGGCTTGGCGTGCTGCGATTCATGGGGTCGCAAAGAGTCGGACACGACTGAGCGACTGAACTGAACTGAACTGAGGGCATTTCATCTCCTCATCTCCTGAGCGTGACTTGCTGGAAGCTATCCAGTCACTTAAGGATGGTTAGTGGATCTGATGAAAAAGTGATTAAACTGAATAATATTAATTTGGTCAGGTAACAGTGATTCTCCAAGTGTAGGCTTCCCAGGTGGCTCAGTGGTAAAGAATCTGCCTGCCAGTGCAGGAGACACAGGTTCTATCCCTGGGTCGGGAAGATCTCCTGGAGTAGGAAATGGCAACCCACTCCAGTATTCATGCCTGGAAAACCCCATAGACAGAAGAAACTGGTGGGCTACAGTCCATGGAGTCCAAAATGAGTCAGACATGACAGAGGCATCTCAAAATGTGATCCTAAGACAGGCAGCATCAGAATAACATGGAAAGCTTAGGTGGTATCACCCTCAGAGTTTCTGATCAGTAGGTCTGGGGGAGGACCTAAAAATGCATTTCTAACAAGTGTCTAAGTGATATTGATGTTACTTTTATAAAGATGCATCTTGAGAACCACTGGAATAATATACAATCTTAAAATGATTATGTTTGTTTTATCTTGTGTTTTAAGAGCAGTTCCAAAAAGTCATCAAATGTCAGTATTATTAGAAAAAGTTTAAAGTCTATGAAAGTCACTTTGTTTTTGCTTTAAAAAAAAGTGATTTATTTTTAATTGGAGGATAATTGCTTTACAATATTGTGTTTATTTCTGCCATACATCAACATGAAGCAGCCATAGGCACACATACATCTCCTTTCTCTTGAACTTTCCCCCCCACTTCTCACCCCATCACACTCCTCTGCATTGTTACAGAGTCTGGAGTTGAGCTTCCTGTGTCACATAGCAAATTTCCACCAGCTATCTATTTTACACATGGTAATGCCTATGTTTCAATGTTACTCTCCTAATTTGTTCCATCCTCCCCTTCCTCTACTATTATACAGAGTGAAGTAAGTCAGAAAGAGAAAAACAAATATATTAACACATATAAATGGAATATAGAAAGATGGTACTGATGAATCTGCATTCAGGGCAGAAATGGAAGCACAGACATATGAATAGACTTGTGGCCACTGTGTTTTATAGGCAAATATTTTGTAGATTCTGTTGCATTTGTTTCTAAATGAAGAGCCCCAGGACTTCATGGCCCCCACTAGGAGGCTCACCCAACTGAGCCTGGAAGAGCCTGGTAAATGGATGCAAACACTTCCCACTGGGTCACTGCCACCAGTCACCTCATGTTTGTGTGTCACAGGGAGTACAGGGAGAGATGATTTTTGATTCAGCTCTCAAACATCCAGGAATTTTGTAGGAAGCTTTTCATGTATCTTCACTTCTCCTTCTGAGGTGGGGAAAAATAGGCTTGGAGAGCTGATTTTTGAGAAATTAATGTAAAACTCATACTGTAACTTACCTATGTGATACTCTTCAAATGTCTCCCTTCCCCTCTGGGAATTATCATGTGCTTTGTCTGTGGGACACTAAATTTCATGAGTTCTGGAATTATTCCCATCATGGTAACTGTTGTGTATTCTTTGTTTCAAACGATTCCCTGGAACAGAACTGATACTCTGCAAATTTATTTAATTTTTTCTCCAATTGAAAAAGTCACTGTAAATTTATTTTGAGTATTAAATTCCAAAATCTTGGTACATAAGGCCCTTCATGATCTGCCCTTTTCTTGCATCATCTTCCATCTTATCCCCCATATATGGGCCGTCCAGAAACACTGATTTTACTTACTTTCCTAAATCACCATGCTTTTTGTCATTGCCATAGAACCTTATTGGCAGCTTTATTTAACTATTGGTTGATGAAACTTGTGATCTTTAGGAAAATAAATTAGAATTGGTTAAGTGATTAAGCCTTATCTAGTAATTTCCTCTTGGATCCTAAAGACAGTTGTTCAGTATTTTGTTCATGTAGTTAGAATGAATTATTGGTTAGCAGAAATGTTGCTATTTTAGAACAGGAGATAATTTGAAGAGTATCTCAGGTGGCTATAGTGGGAATAGTAACTGAAAGGCCAACTGTCTCTGCTTTTATCTAATCAAACTTGGGGAAGGGGACCAGAGCACAAAGGATTTTTTTGGCATTTCCCTGCCCCTCAAAGAGCTCAGTAAGCCATCTGAAAGTCAGTATTATCTTTAAACTACTTAAACTGAATACTTTTGACGTGCTTTCCATTAGAAAGTACAGAGATGTTTGATTCTGAAATTCTGAAATGTCAGAAAGCAGTGTGAATGTTGCAGGCTAAAGAGAATATGTTGTTGTTTAATCACTAAGTTGTGTCTGACTGTTTGTGACCCCATGGACTATAGCCCTCCAGGTTCTTCTGTCCCTGGACTTCTCCAGGCAAAAATATTGGAGTGGGTTTCCATGCCCTCCTCTAGGGGATCTTCCCCCACCCAGGGATCAAACCTGAGTCTTGTGCGTTGGCGGGTGGATTCTTTACAACTGAGATACCAGGAAGCCCACAGAGGATGTACCCTGGTTTATATTAGGAAGAAAGTGTGAGTTACCATGTATTCCAATTGGAATGAAGACAGGGTGGAACATCGTACTGGATATAATTATAAATTGCCAGATTTGTTACAAGCACAGGTTTAGGCTATGAAGGAGTGCTGTGGTCTGAATTCTTGTGTCTTGCCAACATTCTTATGTTCAAATCCTAACTCTTAATGGTATTAGCAGATGGGGCTTTGGGAAAACACTTACATTATGAGGTGGAACTTTCATGAATGAGATTAGTGTCTAATAAAAGAGGCTACAGAGAGTTATCCAACTCCTTTCACCAAATGAGGACACAGGAAGAGGTCATTGGCTATGAACCAAGGAAATGGCCTTCACCCAACCATGTTGGCTCTTGATGTTTGACTTTCCAGACTCTACCACTATGAGAAAAAAATTCTGTTGTTGATAGGCTGCCCAGTCTGTGGTATGTTGTTATAGCAGCCCGAACAGACTAAGACACGGACTGAAACGCAGGCATGACCATGCACGAAGAGTCAAGACAACCTAGAAATTTGTTCTGGTGACTCATGCCTGTAGTCAACGAATCTTTTTGCCCATCTTTCAGGACTTGGACTCTTATATTGATAAATGCAGGTGATATGCACAGAGAAAACAAAGGGGTTATAGATAAAACATTTATTATTACTATTCAGCAAAAGCCAGGAGATGGTCTATATATTTCATATACCCTAGGAGGTGGGTGAAAGTTAAAAGTGTAGGCACCGGGTTAGACATATCTGCATTCAAATTCCAGGTCTATTATCAAGGGACTCTGTGACCTTGGATATCCATACAAGTTAGCTTATATGTAACATGGTGACATTAATAATACTAATATCACAGGTATGTTTTGAGGATTCCATCAGATAACCACTGTAAACTTCTTGGCATAAAGTAATTGCTGAAAACACACAAGCTAAAACCACTGCTATGTTTGCTGTGTGTGAGGATGCAGAAAGGACACTGACTTTCAGGATACCTTACCTTCTCTGAGAGTAGCTGTTTTATTTGTTAGAGCATCAGTTGTCTCTCCCTTTCATTGTCAGGTATATTGTCAAGGTGTATTTAAGCAGCAGTAGCTTATTTATTCACCAGAAGATACACCACAATAACAGACTATTTCTTAAGGACCTGGTTTTCTTGAGGCAATGCTATAGGATGACAGCTTATATTTAATTTACATTCCTGCAATTAGGCTCACTGATGTAAAATCAATTTCATCCATCTCTGTGCATTCATGGATGACTGGTCCTAATTCAGACCAAGTACAAAGCAACAGATTTTTAACATGTAAAAATAAAGGACTGACATGTGAGGTTCTAGACAGAATGCTTCAAAAAGTAAACCCCCCTGCACAGCTCATATCATAAAAAATTCTACTACCTGTGGCAGATTCATGTTGATGTATGGCAAAACGAATACAATATTGTAAAGTAATTAACCTCCAATTAAAATAAATAAATTTATATTAAAAAATCTACTTAGAATTTACTCTGACACTAAAATGTGCCATCAAATCTTAGCATGAATTTTACAAAAATATCNCAGCTCATATCATAAAAAATTCTACTACCTGTGGCAGATTCATGTTGATGTATGGCAAAACGAATACAATATTGTAAAGTAATTAACCTCCAATTAAAATAAATAAATTTATATTAAAAAATCTACTTAGAATTTACTCTGACACTAAAATGTGCCATCAAATCTTAGCATGAATTTTACAAAAATATCAACAAGTTCAAAGGGTTTCATGCATTCAAATAAACAAATGCTCACTGTTGCTACAGTCAGAACACAGTTCTCAATAGTTAGTTTTCTGTCTTTTTTCCCACTTGATTCCTTTTTACCTGTCTGAGTGCCTAAAGGTGGTTTCTGTACTTTTGTTTAAAACATAGTATTCATTTGTTTTTGTTCAAGTGTGGTCAAAAAACAGTTTCAGAAATAAGAAGTTCCTCTTATTCCCCCACCCTTTATCCTCTAATCCCTATGTATCTACTGCCCAGTCTCAAGAAAGTGGGGTTATATCACCATCACAGTCTCAACTCAAAAGGGCAGTGGTGGCTTTGCAAAGCAGTGGGGCTTGTCCTTCTCTTCTTTCCCATCATACCTGGGCTATGCCTGGTCCCCAAATCATTTGTAACAAGTTATTCTGGATTAAAACCTCAAATATCCATAAGCATGAAGAAAGATATGATGCTTCTTGGTTTCCAGTGACCTTTTTTTTTACTTTCTGCTCCCCTTTATAAAATGCCTGTCCCATTATCCTTGATTCTTTAATTTTTCTCAGCCAAACCAAACATTATATTGCAGAGATCAGAGTCCTTAGCAATCGACTGTTTGTGTATTTGATGTAGAGGAGAAGCCAGCACAAGTAGTGCTGAGTACCTGGTGACAGATATTGTAAGGGCGGATTAAATATTTCAGAGGAGAAGGACTGAAACAGACTATTCCAATCAGCCCAAGATAGGTGGCCTCAACTCTCTTTATGAAACTAACGTGCCTCCCAGCCTTCCTTCTACTGTAGATACCCAGGATTCGCATGGCCATCCCTCTTCTTTAACCCTCTGGCACAAATTCAGACACAAAAGACTGGCCACTGTTTTACATGTCAAGTATATGACAACTTATGAAAATATGAAATATAAAATTAGGTCCATACAAATGAACCTGTTTGCAAAGTAGAAATAGAGGCACAAAAATAGAGAATAAAGATATGACACCAAGCGGAAAAAGAAACGGTTGGATGCGTTGGGTGGTCAGAATTGACATATATACACTATTGATACTATGTATAAAATAGATAATTAGTAAGAACCTACTAGAGTATAGCACAGGGAACTTTACTCAGTGTTTTGAGGTGGCCTAAATGGGAAAGGAATTAAAAAACAGAGGGGATATACGTATACATATGGGCTTCCTCGGTGGCTCAGCAGTAATCTGCCTGCAACACGAGACACATATTTGATTCCTGGGTTTGAAAGATCCCCTGGAGAAGGAAATAGCAACCCACTCCAGTGTTCTTGCCTGGGACATCCCATGGACAGAGGAGCCTGGTGGGGAATCCAGAGTCCATGGAGTTGCAATAGAGCTGGACATGACTTAGTGACTAAACAACAATAAAATGCATGCATATAAGTGATTCACTTTGCTGTACACAGAAACTAAACCAACACTGGAAAGCAACTGAACTCCAGCAAAAATTTTTAGAATTAAAATGAAGAGTAACAAGGCTTTTTCTCTAGACTATGCTGCTGCTGCTGCTAAGTCGCTTCAGTTGTGTCTGACTCTGTGCGACCTCATAGATGGCAGCCCACCAGGATCCCCCATCCCTGGGATTCTCTAGGCGAGAATACTGGAATGGTTTGTCATTTCCTTCTCCAATGCATGAAAGTGAAAAGTGTAAGTGAAGTCGCTCAGTCCTGTCCAACTCTTAGCGACCCCATGGGCTGCAGCCTACCAGGCTCCTCCGTCCATGGGATTTTCCAGGCAAGAGTACTAGAGTGGGGTGCCATTGCCTTCTTCAGCGGGAGACTATAGAAGAGTGTAATAACTACAGAAATGAAACTCCCTGCAAGGCCTGAATTCACTCAGTTTCTACAAATGCCTGCACTTTTTCCCTTTCTTCTTNAGCCTACCAGGCTCCTCCGTCCATGGGATTTTCCAGGCAAGAGTACTAGAGTGGGGTGCCATTGCCTTCTTCAGCGGGAGACTATAGAAGAGTGTAATAACTACAGAAATGAAACTCCCTGCAAGGCCTGAATTCACTCAGTTTCTACAAATGCCTGCACTTTTTCCCTTTCTTCTTTTGTATTTAACTTCTTAAATCTGTCTTCCCAACAACTTTAGTTCTCTCTTCTCTGTAAAATTTGAAATTTCTTGTATCTATTTTTCTGCTTCTTCCACCACAGTTATACTTGCATGTTCCCTGTGAACCCTGCCTTCCATGCCCCTATTGATTTAATTGATCAGGGCTTTTCTGTACCATATGCTGTACTGAACTCGAACAACCTCAGTTTAGAGGGTCAGGGGAATAACATTTCTTGTTTTACAAATATACCTTCTAAACATTTAATGTTGTGAATAGATTGACTTGCTATGTAGGCAAACATAGAGGTATGGAATTTTCCACTCTAAGACTAAAAGATTTGCAAAGAAGATAATCAAAACCATATATCATGACATGCACAATCAAATATTGTCCTAAGTGGTAATTTTTGATAAGTGGAAGGAGTTTGCACTCCTGGCTAGTCACCAATGGTTTTATACAATAAGTGTACATTTTTATTTCTTTGTGTCTCACTTTGTAACTTTGAGTCTGTGCTCACCAGTCCTTCTGATAACAAAGCTATTTTTCACTCCTCCCAAGATTCTGGATCTAAATCTACAACAATTAGGCACTCTTGTCCTTGATTTTATCACATGGCTCTATGACAGGTTTTCTTGGCTCTACCCATGTATTCCATCACTCAGACTACTCCCACATAACATCATGCACCTGAAAGATCTTTGAGAAGAAATTATAGCTATTTATGTCTTGCACATAATAAGTAAAGAAGGTGAAACTAAGTATTTCTTCCAGGAGAAAATGGAATTAATCTGTGGGAA
The DNA here is from genome assembly GCA_006410675.1 of Oreotragus oreotragus. Lineage (NCBI taxonomy): Eukaryota > Metazoa > Chordata > Mammalia > Artiodactyla > Bovidae > Oreotragus > Oreotragus oreotragus. The sequence goes on along the minus strand of SJYX01012701.1, from coordinate 11,852 downwards.
TCAGCTCACTAAGAATGAGCTCTTCTTTGTGCTCTTAAGAGAGAGTAATATGAGAGAAGAATTTCCAAATAAAGGATGAGGGAGAGGAAGTGTGGCTGATAATTGCCCAAGGAGGCAACTTCCCCTCAGTCCTTTGATGGAAGAACTCTTTTTTTTTTTTTTGCTGTTTTTGAACACCAGATGGGCTGCCCAGGTGGCACAGTGGTAAAGAACCCACCTGCCAATGCAGGATATTCAGGTTTGGATCCCTGGGTTGGAAGATTCCCTGGAGTAAGAAGTGATAACTCACTATAGTATGCCAGGCAAGAATACCTGGAAAATTCCATGGACAGAGGAGCTTGGTGGGCTATAGTCCATGGAGTCACAAGGAGTCAGACACACCTGAACAGGCACGAATGCATTCAAGCACAAGGAGCCATACTAAAGGGATGAATCATGATCCATCTAAACCATTCTTGGTACTCTCATTCCTTTTTGTCAAATGCTGGATTAGGGACAGACCTGCAACTTTTTCTGTCCAGTGATGTGTGAGAAGAAATCCGTTCAGGGTACTTTTGGAAAACATTTTCCTCTCTGACTTGAAAAAAAAAAAAGTTTCTAGGGTAAAAGTCTTTTTATCCCCCTGGCTTTGAAGCTCCTTGTATATATTTGAAGATGCTTTTGTTTTATTTGGGAGATTTCCAAACAATCTGAGAATGATAGAGGAATATGGAAAGAACCTTGGTCCTTGATGACATCACTGAACAGTTGCACCAATTCAGACTCATCTACCAAGTGATACATTAAAATAAATCTAAATGTTATAGGGAATAAAGAGTGAAGGCTCACATTAGTATTAACTCATTGTATTTATGGACTTCCCTGGTGGCTCAGATGGTTAAGCATCTGTCTACAATGCGGGAGACCCAGGTTTGATCCCTGGGTCAGGAAGATCCCCTGGAGAAGGAAATGCCCTCCTTCTTTACAACAGGTAGTCTTTTTTTAAGACCTAGCTTAAATTCCACTACACTTGGGATCATCTTTCAATATACTCCTGTTACTAGTTTTCCTGATATGAATTCCTGAAAGTTTATTGCCTGGACATTTAGGCCCATATTTATNAAACCATATATCATGACATGCACAATCAAATATTGTCCTAAGTGGTAATTTTTGATAAGTGGAAGGAGTTTGCACTCCTGGCTAGTCACCAATGGTTTTATACAATAAGTGTACATTTTTATTTCTTTGTGTCTCACTTTGTAACTTTGAGTCTGTGCTCACCAGTCCTTCTGATAACAAAGCTATTTTTCACTCCTCCCAAGATTCTGGATCTAAATCTACAACAATTAGGCACTCTTGTCCTTGATTTTATCACATGGCTCTATGACAGGTTTTCTTGGCTCTACCCATGTATTCCATCACTCAGACTACTCCCACATAACATCATGCACCTGAAAGATCTTTGAGAAGAAATTATAGCTATTTATGTCTTGCACATAATAAGTAAAGAAGGTGAAACTAAGTATTTCTTCCAGGAGAAAATGGAATTAATCTGTGGGAATCAGCTCACTAAGAATGAGCTCTTCTTTGTGCTCTTAAGAGAGAGTAATATGAGAGAAGAATTTCCAAATAAAGGATGAGGGAGAGGAAGTGTGGCTGATAATTGCCCAAGGAGGCAACTTCCCCTCAGTCCTTTGATGGAAGAACTCTTTTTTTTTTTTTTGCTGTTTTTGAACACCAGATGGGCTGCCCAGGTGGCACAGTGGTAAAGAACCCACCTGCCAATGCAGGATATTCAGGTTTGGATCCCTGGGTTGGAAGATTCCCTGGAGTAAGAAGTGATAACTCACTATAGTATGCCAGGCAAGAATACCTGGAAAATTCCATGGACAGAGGAGCTTGGTGGGCTATAGTCCATGGAGTCACAAGGAGTCAGACACACCTGAACAGGCACGAATGCATTCAAGCACAAGGAGCCATACTAAAGGGATGAATCATGATCCATCTAAACCATTCTTGGTACTCTCATTCCTTTTTGTCAAATGCTGGATTAGGGACAGACCTGCAACTTTTTCTGTCCAGTGATGTGTGAGAAGAAATCCGTTCAGGGTACTTTTGGAAAACATTTTCCTCTCTGACTTGAAAAAAAAAAAAGTTTCTAGGGTAAAAGTCTTTTTATCCCCCTGGCTTTGAAGCTCCTTGTATATATTTGAAGATGCTTTTGTTTTATTTGGGAGATTTCCAAACAATCTGAGAATGATAGAGGAATATGGAAAGAACCTTGGTCCTTGATGACATCACTGAACAGTTGCACCAATTCAGACTCATCTACCAAGTGATACATTAAAATAAATCTAAATGTTATAGGGAATAAAGAGTGAAGGCTCACATTAGTATTAACTCATTGTATTTATGGACTTCCCTGGTGGCTCAGATGGTTAAGCATCTGTCTACAATGCGGGAGACCCAGGTTTGATCCCTGGGTCAGGAAGATCCCCTGGAGAAGGAAATGCCCTCCTTCTTTACAACAGGTAGTCTTTTTTTAAGACCTAGCTTAAATTCCACTACACTTGGGATCATCTTTCAATATACTCCTGTTACTAGTTTTCCTGATATGAATTCCTGAAAGTTTATTGCCTGGACATTTAGGCCCATATTTATATGATCTATTGCATCTTCAATAGGACTGTTTAATCCTTAGAGGACAGGTTTTGTACCTGAACTCACATTTCTTTTATGTTTAGAGATTTTATTCCTGTGCAAACTGTTCATTGGGAGCTCAATAAACATAGCTTTAATAGCAAACAATTACTAAACCCTTTCTCTGTGCCAGGTCATCTTGCTAAGCACTTTTAACAGTTAATTCTCATTAATCCTCCCTCATTGTAACAGTTAATCCTTATGACTATATTGCAGAAAGTACTGTTATATTCCACAATACTCTTCTAGGATAGTTTGGGTGCTCATTAAATGTGGTCATGGCATTGTGTACTTTTCCTTTGTAGCATTCATAGTTTTAATGAAAAACAAACAAACAAACAGAAGCTAAGCATGCATTTGATTGCTTTTTTTCCCAATTCTCCCCAAGTAAAGTCTACAAGGACAGGGAAAATCTGTCATACATCTCCAGGCCATGGGGCAGCCCTGTGTATTCTAGTTAAAATATTTGGTGAATTAACAAAGAAAAACTCTCTTCTTCTTAGAATAAGGTAGGGGTCCCCAAACCCCGGGATCTAATGGCTGATGATCTGAGGTGGAGTCGATGTCATAGTAATAATAGAAATAAAGTGAACAATAAATATAATGCACTTGAATCATCCCGAAACTATCTACTACACCTCAAGCCCTGGGAAAATTGTCTTCCATGAAACCAGTCCCTGGTGTCAAAATGATTGAAGACCACTGGAATAGGGAACAGAAACTTAGGACCTGACACATCGAGCTCAAGATTGCACCACTGGGGCTAGAGTTCCCACTCATGCCAGGTTTTCTCTTTCTGGGGGTCCTGCCCATAATGCCATTACCATGTTCTTTCCCACTGATTTATTTCAAACTGACAATGAGGCTATGAGTTTACCATCCCATTTCTCATGTGGAAACTAACAAAACATATTTCAACAGCCAATTCAAAGATGCCAGGTTTCTGAAGTGAACAGCTAAAAATGATGATGTTGATGATGATATCACTAGGATTTATGGAGTGAACAGCTAAAAATGATGATGTTGATGATGATATCACTAGGATTTACAGAGCACCCCATTTCTGCTGGGGATGTTACTGCCAGTCCTTAAATTACCATGGCAAGTTAAGTTTTATTTCCTTTTTTTTCTTTTCTTTATTATTATTTTAACTTTAAAATATTGTATTGGTTTTGCCACACATCAGCATGAATCTGCCATGAGTGTACACATGTTCCCAATCCTGAACCCCTCTCTCACCTCCCCCCGCCCCACCCCATCCCTCCGGGTCATCCCAGTGCACCAGCCCCAAACATCCTGCACCCTGCATCGAACCTAGACTGGAGTTTCATTTCTTATATGATATTATACATGTTTCAATGCCATTCTCCCAAATCATCCCACCCTCTCCCTTTCCCACAGAGTCCAAAACACTGTTCTATACATCTATGTCTCTGTATGCTGTCTCGCATACAGGGTTATCATTACCATCTTTCTAAATTGCGTATGTATGCATTAATATACTGTATTGGTGTTTTTCTCTCTGGCTTACTGCACTCTGTATAATATGCTCCAGTTTCATCCACCTCATTAAAACTGATTCAAATGTATTCTTTTTAATGGCTGAGTAATACTCCATTGTGTATATATACCACAGCTTTCTCATCCATTCGTCTGCTGATGGACATCTAGGTTTTTTCCACGTCCTGGCTATTATAAACAGTGCTGTGATGAACATTGGGGTACATGTTTCTCTTTCAATTCTGGTTTCCTCAGTGTGTATGATCAGCAGTGGGGTTGCTGGGTCATAAGACAGTTGTATTTCCAGTTTTTTAAGGAATCGCCACACTGTTCTCCATAGTGAATGTACTAGTTTGCATTCCCACCAACAGTGTAAGAGGGTTCCCTTTTCTCCACACCCTCTCCAGCATTTGTTGTTTGTAGACTTTTGGATCACAGCCATTCTGGCTGGTGTGAAATGGTACCTCACTGTGGTTTTGATTTGCATTTCTCTGATAATGAGTGATGTTGAGAATCTTTTCATGTGTTTGTTAGCCATCTGTATGTCTTCTTTGAGAAATGTCTATTTAGTTCTTTGGCCCATTTTTTGATTGGGCCATTTATTTTTCTGGAATTGAGCTGCATGAGTTGCTTGTATATTTTTGAGATTAGTTGTTTGTCAGTTGCTTCATTTGCTATTATTTTCTCCCATTCAGAAGGCTGTCTTTTCACCTTGCTTATAGTTTCCTTTGTTGTGTGGAAGCTTTTTATTTTAATTAGGTCCCATTTGTTTATTTTTGCTTTTATTTCCAGTATTCTGGGAGGCGGATCATAGAGGATCCTGCTGTGATTTATGTCGGAGAGTGTTTTGCCTATGTTCTCCTCTAGGAGTTTTATAGTTTCTGGTCTTACGTTTAGATCTTTAATCCATTTTGAGTTTATTTTTGTGTGTGGTGTTAGAAAGTGATCTAGTTTCATTCTTTTACAAGTGGTTGACCAGTTTTCCCAGCACCACTTGTTAAAGAGATTGTCTTTACTCCATTGTATATTCTTGCCTCCTTTGNAAGCTTTTAATTTTAATTAGATCCCATTTGTTTATTTTTGCTTTTATTTCCAGTATTCTGGGAAGTGGATCATAGAGGATCCTGCTGTGGTTTATGTCGGAGAGGTTTTGCCTATGTTCTCCTCTAGGAGTTTTATAGTTTCTGGTCTTACGTTTAGATCTTTAATCCATTTTGAGTTTATTTTTGTGTGTGGTGTTAGAAAGTGATCTAGTTTCATTCTTTTACAAATGGTTGACCAGTTTTCCCAGCACCACTTGTTAAAGAGATTGTCTTTAGTCCATTGTATATTCTTGCCTCCAGATATCCAGACAAACAAGTTCAGATTGCAGGTAATTTTATGGGGATGATTTTGAATATGGGTAAGCATTTGAGCATGATTTTAAACTAAGATTGAATGAAGATTAGTCCTGAAGGATGGCAGTAGGTAGGCTACATAAAGATAGCTGCTGAGTAGATGGGTGGTAGCTAGCAATAAAAATGGGAGTGTATTTTGAAGAATATGTTCATTTTGCCCTAATTACACTTTTCACAGCCTTAACCTTGGATGTAAAGGAAATCATAGAGATATAGACAAGGACAGGGAAAAATTGACAAAACAAAGCTTATTCCTTGATGACTTGAGACATTAATGGAGTGCAGCTAAGAAGGAAACATTAGAAAATAATTATGAAAAAAATGTCCTTCATGTATACATTTTTTTATACTTCTTAGTCACTATTTGCATGTTCAGACTTCATAAAATTGTAGGCAATGCTACATTGCAGAATATTTTGAGGCCATATATTTTAAATTCAGAGTAAACATAAAAAACAGCTTTAGATTCTGGTCTTACATTTAGATCTTTAATCCATTTTGAGTTTATTTTTGTGTATGGTGTTAGAAAGTGTTCTAGCTTCATTCTTTTACAAGTGGTTGACCAGTTTTCCCAGCACCACTTGTTAAAGAGATTGTCTTTAATCCACTGTATATTCTTGCCTCCTTTGTCGAAAATAAGGTGTCCATAGGTGTGTGGATTTCTGGGCTTTCTATTTTGTTCCACTGATCTATATTTCTGGGCTTTCTATTTTGTTCTACTGATCTATATTTCTGTCTTTGTGCCAGTACCATACTGTCTTGATGACTGTGGCTTTGTATTAGAGCCTGAAGTCAGGCAGGTTGATTCCTCCAGTTCCATTCTTCTTTCTCAAGATTGCTTTGGCTATTCGAGGTTTTTTGTATTTCCATATAAATAGTGAAATTATTTGTTCTAGCTCTGTGAAAAATACCACTGGCAGCTTGATAGGCATTGCATTGAATCTGCCTTATGATCCAGCAATCCCACTGCTGGGCATACACACCAAGGAAACCAGAATTGAAAGAGACACGTGTACCCCAATGTTCATTGCAGCACTGATTATAATAGCCAGGACATGGAAACAACCTAGATGTCCATCAGCGGATGAATGGATAAGAAAGCTGTGGTACATATACACAATGGAGTATTAGTCAGCCATCAAAAAGAATACATTTGAGTCAGTTCTAATGAGGTGGATGAAACTGGAACTGATTATACAGAGTGAAGTAAGGCAGAAAGAAAAATACCAATACAGTATACTAACACATATATATGGAATTTAGAAAGATCATAATGATAATCCTGTATGTGAGACAGCAAAAAAGTCAAAGAAGTATAGAACAGTCTTTTGGACTCTGTGGGAGAGGGAGACGGTGGGATGATATGGAAGAATGGAATTGAAACATATATAATATCATATAAGTAACAAATCGCTAGTCTAGGTTCGATGCAGGATACAGGATGCTTGGGACTGGTGCACTGGAATGACCCAGAGGGATGGTATGGGGAGGGAGGTGGGAGTGGGGTTCAGGACTGGGAACATGTGTACACCCATGGCAGATTCATGTTGATGTATGGCAAAACCAATAGTAAAATAAAAAATAATAATAATAATAAATAAAACATAATGGAAAATAATATGAAAAAGAAAATATATTTATATATAACTGAAAAATAAAAGAAAAACAACACTACAGATACAAGAGAAGAAAGTAAATTTGGTGGGGCCATTTATTACATGTGAAATTAAAGTCTTAAATGTTTTAGAAAATAATTAAAGTTGGACTTCCCTGATAGTTCAGCTGGTAAAGAATGCATCTGCAATGCATGGGATCCCATCGATTCCTGTGTTGGGAAGATCTGCTGGAGAAGGGATAGGCTACCCACTCCAGTATTTCTGATCTTCCCTTGTGACTCAGGTGGTAAATAATCAGCCTATAATATGGGAGACCTGGGTTCAATCCCTGGGTTGGCAAGACCCCCTCGAGAAGGGAATGGCTATCCGCTCCAGTAGTCTAAACTAAATTTGGTGGAGGATATGTATTACATGTGAAATTAAAGTCTTAAACATTTTAGAAAATAATTCACTAATTTATGTTATATTTTATACTTAATTGTGTAGTAAAAACAAATTCTTATAACAGATTTATATTCTATAGGTAATGTTTCAGAGAGCTTAACTTGTCAGAGACATATTAGTAAGTGACTGAGGTTAAATTTGAAGGCCAGTTGACTTGATTAAAGAGTCTAGATTGTTAACAAGACATCATTCATATTCTCTAGGAGAGACAATATATGGCTTTTTACCAAGGTTTGGCCAGTTGGTTAAATCATTAAGGGACCATAAACCTGAGGCTTCTCTGATGAGGTGAGTGCTGGATCTCTCAGTTATGTGACTGGTGACTCCATGGACTGTAGCCCGCCAGGCTGCTCCGTCCATCAGATTTCACCAGCAAGGATACTGGAGTGGGTTGCCAATTCTTTCCCCTGGGGATCTGCCTGAACCAGGGATTGAACTCACATCCCTTGCATCTCCTGCACTATCAGGAGGATTCTTTACCACTGCACTACCTGGAAGCCTCTCTCTGATCGGAGAGCACTAAGGAAAAGTGAGAGAAAAACAGAGGGCATCTTGAGGAGCTAGAATGGCCTGAACAAACATAAGAATTTGCAAGTGTAATCAACAATTTCAATTCAATGAAGCTAAAGAAAGGAACCATCCATGTGGAGAAAAGGGAGACAGAGATGAGAAGGTTGAGAAAATTCAAACAAGGACATTTTCTGAGTCACTGGGAAACTCAGTTCTTCCCAGTCCCTCCTCTCCTTGCCCCTCCATTAGAAGCTGACTTGCACTCTCCACACCAGTAAACACACGGTATACAATTTGGGCTCCAACAATGCCTTATTCGCATTCCTGGGAAATCCCAGACTTCACCACTGCAGACCAGTCCCCTGTCCAGGCTGGGAAAAAAATACCCTCTATTTCTGTCGTGTCTAGTTGAACTCTGGTTTTCTCTGCCAGAAACTATAGTGATGGATTAAAGAAATCAGAGTGCTGGAATCACCTTCTTCCTCTCAGGCTTCTCAGAATATCCACAGCTTCAGGTGGCCCCTATTCTTGGTCTTCTTCACTGTCAATGCTGTCTCTGTGGTGGTGAACCTGGGTATGACTGTGATCGTCAGAATCAACCCCAAACTTCACAACCCTATGTACTTCTTTCTCAGCCATCTCTCCTTTCTTGATTTTTGTTACTCTTTTATAACCATACCCAAACTCTTAGAGATCTTGGTTGTGGACACAAGGACTATCTCCTACATGGGTTGCATGATGCAATTCTTTTTTGGTTGCACACTTGTGATCACAGGAATGTTCATGCTAGCAGTGATGGCCTGTGACCAGTTTGTGGCTGTTTGTAACCCCCTGATCTACACAGCTGCTGTGTCTCCTAAGCTCTGCAGCCTCCTGGTCACTGGAACCTACACATGGGGTGGAATGTGTTCCTTGACAATCACATGTTCTCTTTTGGAGCTGTCCTGCAGTTCTAACGTCATACATCACTTTGGCTGTGAGTATTCTGCCATCGTCTCTGCCTCTTTCTCTGACTTTTACTTCAGTCAGATGACATGTTTTATAATTTTTACTCTCAATGAGGTGTGTCACCTCCTGATTATTCTCTCCTATGTTTTTATAGTTTTCAAGATGCCTTCAGCCAGTGAACTCCAAAAAGCCTTCTCCATCTGTGCCTCCCACCTGATGGCCATCACCATTTTCCATGGCGTCATCCTTCTTCTCTACTGGGTACCCAACTTCTGAAGCTCATGGCTCTTCATCAAAGTAGACACTGTGCTTTTCACAGTAGTAATCCCCATGCTAAATCCCCTATCTACAGCCTTAGAAATAATGATGTGAAGGAGACCAGCAGAAAATTAACCAATACCAGAATGTTTTCTCACCCAATGTAATTTTGAGTGAGAAGAGAGATAGAAGAGAGCACTTTCTTAAATGTGCTTTATACAGTGTGTTGATGGTTATTACATTTTTTTTTCAAACATGATGTGCTTATTCGCTCATTCGTGTCCTCCTCTTTGTGACCCAATGGACTGCAGCCCACCAGGCTTCTCCATCCATGGGGAATCTCCAGCCAAGAATACTGGAGTGGGTTGCCATGCTCTCTTCCAGGGGATCTTCCCATGCCAGGGATGGAACTCATGTCTCCTGAAGTACATGTTGATTCTTTAGTGACTGAGACAAACTGGGATACAATCGCTTGATAAAATTATATATAATGAATGTAACTTGATTTTTAAACTACAATGTGATTTTAAAATATCACCTTCAGCTTAAAAGAAAAAAATAAAATTATGTTTATGCCTCACTTTCATAGTGTTACAGGAAAAATAATGATCATCTAATGCTGTCCATGAGCTTCCCTGGTGGCTCAGATGGTAAACAATCTCCCTGCAATATGGGAGACCTGGGTTCTTTCCCTGGGTAGGGAAGATCCCCTATAGGAGGGCATGACAACCCACTCCAATATTCTTGACTGGAAAATTCCCATGGACAGAGGAGCCTGGTGGGCTTCAGTCCATGGGGTTGCAGAGTTGGATAAGACTGAGCGACTAAGCACAACACAGCAAAAGGCTGTCCAGATCTTAAAATCCTCAGAATTTGCAAATGATTTCTGTTCCATTTATTCTTTCTTTTTTTCCCCCTCTTCCTTTCTTTTCTTTTTTTCTCTCTCTCAAATTATGAAATGTAATAAATAGGTAGACAAGTAATTCCGTATAATCACCCTGTACGTTACTTTCTGGAAGAAATTAGAGACATTATCAGCTCTTTGCAGCATTTCTGTAAGCATTTTTATAGTCACTGTGCCTCTCTGATGCCTCTAGGAGCAAATTTCATTTCTATGTTCAAAACTTTTTCTTCTAACCGGAGAATAGGTTGTGAGAGTATAAAACTTAATTTTGTTGCTTTTGAAATTTGTATTACTAAAATTTTAGAGTATATTCCCTTATGTATAGCTTATTTGGCTCAGCATTTTGTTTCAAAAGAATTTTTAAGTAATTGATTGTAACAGTAGTTCCATTTTTGTCGCTGAAGAATGTTCCACAAAATAAATATATTAATATGATAATATGTTTATTCATACTACTACTACAAATGGAATTTGGCTATTTCCTCTCCTTTATTGAAGTATTATTTACAGTGTTATAATAATTTTAGATGCACAACATAGTGATTCATTATGTTTTTAGACTATACACTATTAAAAAGTAGTGGCTCAGTGGGTAAAAATTCTGCCTGCAATGCAGGCAATGCCAGAGATATGGGTTTGATTCCTGGATGGGGAAGATCCCCTGGGGGAGGTCACAGCAACCCAATCCCGCGGGTAGAGGAGCCTGGTAGGCTACAGTCCATGGGTTCGCAAAGTGTTGGACATGACTGGAGTGACAGCACAGCACAGAACACAAAAGATAATAGCTATAACTTATGGTGCTAGACAGCGGCATCCTTGTAGCTTATCTATTTTATACAGAGTATTTTGTATACTTTATACTCCTAAATTGCCCCTCCTCCTTTCCTTATAAAGTCTGCAAATAACAACTTTTAGAGATAATTAGAATAAAGAGAAACCTTGTGCATTGTGGGTAAGAATGTAAATTGGTATAATCAGTTGCATACCATATGGAAAACAGCATGGAGTTTTGCACACACATGCACACAAACACACACAAAAAAGCTAAATATAGAACTACAATATGAGCCAGCAATTTCACTCCTGGTTATTTCACCTTTTTTGTCTTTAATGGAAATGCTGCATGAACATTCTTACACAAGTATGTGCTGCATTGCACATAAGCACTCACTGTGTGAGCTATGCCCTATCCCTTAATGTCCTGGATCAAAGGGAGCTCATGTCTGATGTTTTGCTGGGTATCATCAAACAATTTTCCAAAATAGATGGATTAGTTTAAATTCCAACTATTTGCATGTAGGTTCTAATTATTGTCCATTCTTGCCAACATTTAATATTGTGATAGCAGACATTTTAATATTTTCGGGTTGGTGGGTGAGTAGGGGTACTTCATTTTGGTTATGAATTCAACTCCACTTTAATAATGTATGTGTGTATGCCCAGTCTGATAAGAAGTAACTAAAATAGATCCAGAGAAGGCCTTTGACAAAATTCAACATCCATTTACGATTAAAACCTCTCCAGAAGCAGAAATAGAAGGAACATACCTCAACATAATAAAAGCTATATATGACAAACCCACAGCAAACATTA
>SJYX01012700.1:218179-249675 GCA_006410675.1 Oreotragus oreotragus | reverse complement strand
GTGTGAGATGAGTGCAATTGTGCGGTAGTTTGAGCATTCTTTGGCATTGCCTTTCTTTGGAATTGGAATGAAAACTGACCTTTTCCAGTCCTGTGGCCACTGCTGAGTTTTCCAAATTTGCTGGCATATTGAGTGCAGCACTTTCACAGCATTATCTTTCAGGATTTGGAACAGCTCAATTGGAATTCCATCACCTCCACTAGCTTTGTTCATAGTGATGCTTTCTAAGGCCCACTTGACTTCACATTCCAAGATGTCTGGCTCTAGAATAGTGATCACATCATCATGATTATCTGGGTCATGAAGATCTTTTTTGTACAGTTCTAAAAACCCTGTGTGGGAGAACGTTCTAGTCACTGGCTGTTTAGTTCAGTATGCTGGTCGAATCACCTAAGCTCTTGTCAAGATTACATCTAATAAGGAGAGGGATCCAAATAGTTGCAGCTAGAACACTTTGGATACTAACTGGTACAACCACCTCTACCATTGGTAATTTCCCTGGTGGCTCAGAGGGTAAAGAATCTACCTGCAATTCAGGAGACCTGGCCGGGAAGATCCCCTGGAGAAGGGAATGGCAACCCACCCCAGTATTCTTGCCAGGAGAATTCCATGGACAGAGAAGTCTGGCAGGCTACAGTCCATGGGGTCGCAAAGAATCGGACATGACTGAGCAACTAACGCTTTCACTTCTTTTTCACCTCTACTCTTAGCTGTAGACACCTGCTGTCTTGACTTGATACCATTTCCTTTTGATTCATTTGATGGGTACCTTCTTTCTTTCTGATTAGAACTTTCTTTCTCATATAATTTTGCTTATAATAAGGAGATGAGCTTATTGTGCTTTTACAGAGGGTTCTGATTTTCATGACATATTTCTTGAGACATAGCGACTCCAGTCAAAGCAAATGGATCGGTCTCCATTGCTGACAAAAATCTCCTTTCTGAGGCTGTGACACTGAGAATCAGACTTTGGATTGTGATCAAACAAATTCACAAAGGGATGGCTGTCTTGTGAGACTGCTGGGGCTACTGCCTAGAAGTTTAGCCAGATGGAGACAGGGGGCGTGATGGCTCTGAGCACAGTCTCTGAAAGTGGAACATGCAGGGCCCACGCATTTGGACGTTTGCACAGTTTCTTCAGTGCATGAGGGTATCTGCTGAGGGGTGAGGGGGGCTGCAATCCAGTCCGCATTCAGTTCTCAAGAATGTAATTTTCAAGCAAGTCCACCTGGAAGAAGGTTTCACTTTTTGAATTTGCAGAAAGGTATGATTTGGTCCTGAATTAGAGCCTTTGCAATGGTTATAATACATATGAAAAGCATTTTAGGCCAAGTCAGTTTATTCAGGTATTTAAAACATGACTGATCATAACCTGAGACTCTGAGCAATATTCATAATGATTCATCATTATCATGAAAACATCTGAGTATGTAAACATACTATGTATATATAGTTATATATGTTTATATAAATACATTTTATACTTAAATTAGATCTTTAATGTACTATACTCATCATTAAATATATGCAATACTGAAAAGGAGTATATAAAAATAAATGTAAATAAAACATTTTGTGTACATCATTCTGGACATCACTAAAGTAAGGAAAATGATCAAAGCAGACCCTTTCTTGCCCTAATACTGCTTATACATCTAAGAAAAAAAATTGCAGGGACACCCCTTCCCACCTAGAGATTCATCTTTCCTACTCACATCACCCCAGGTTCAGAAGGTCTTCTACTTGTCTATCTCAAATTCTAGTCACATAAGCTTAACATTTTCAAAGACACTAGAAAGTCTTCACAATAATAAATTCTAACATTTACTATTTAGGTAAGATCTTAGTCCGACCATCTTTAAGTAAAGAATGTAATCAATTAAACAGCAAAAAAAAAAAAAAAGTTTAATTTAATAAATACAATAATCTTATTTCTAATATTTTGATTTTATGTTCTGAAAGGTATCCTCAAAGCATACAGCAAAGATAAAGATTAGTAAGTTACTGAAAATGTCTGTTACTACCAACAAGAGCTGCAATCATACATTTTATCTTTTAACTGGTTTTAAAAAGGACCCCAATTGACCAAGTCTATTGCAGACTGGTCATTGAGATAAACATTTCCTGCTGCTGTGACAGATTTCCAGAAGTTTTGGTTCATTATCACTGATTACTTTATCTGGCTGTCAGTATAGGGTATTTGGTGGTACAACTACAGTACCTTTCTTGTGTACGTCTATATTTTTTTTAGCATTGGCACCAGACTCTGTCTGCCAGGGTGATTCCAATGAGAGGATTAATTAGCCTGGTTATGACTCCAGAAGGTCTGTTCAAAGAGACAGAGCCCTGTATAAATAGGGTTAACCCCACAGAAGTTACTGGAACTTCCACACTCACTTTGCATCTTACTGGAATGATGTTTTTCAGAGGCCAAAGGAGTGTTCATTATATCTACAGGAAATTCTAACAGGAAAATGCTTATTGTTTCTGCTTGGAAAGTATGATTCGTTAGATTAGTAATGATAAAGAAAGTGAAGTAAAGGCTAAGAAAGAGTATTTTCCTATAGAGTCTTGTTATCTATTGAAGAAAGTTCTAGTTTTTGACTACTTAATATTTACTGTTATTTGACATGCACTGGTGAACTTTGGCAATTATTTTGGTTACTCTCTCTTCAATGCTCAGTACAACTTACATGTCTATTTCTTCAGTTCAGTTCAGTTCAGTTCATTCGCTCAGTCGGGTCCGACTCTTTGTGATCCCATGAATTGCAGCACACCAGGCCTCCCTGTCCTTCACCAACTCCCGGAGTTCACTCAGACTCACATCCATCGAGTCAGTGATGCCATCCAGCCTTCTCACCCTCTGTCATCCCTTTCTCCTCCTGCCCTCAATCCCTCCCAGCATCAGAGTCTTTTCCAGTGAGTCAGCTGTTTGCATGAGGTGGCCAAAGTACTGGAGTTTCAGCTTTAGCATCATTCCTTCCAAAGAAATCCCAAGGCTGATCTCCTTCAGAATGGACTGGTTGGATCTCCTTGCAGTCCAAGGGACTCTCAAGAGTCTTCTCCAACACCACAGTTCAAAAGCATCAATTCTTCGGTGCTCACCCCACCCCAGTACTCTTGCCTGGAAAATCCAATGGACAGAGTAGCCTGGTGGGCTGCAGTCCATGGGGTTGCTAACAGTCGAACAGACTGAGTGACTTCACTTTCACTTTTCTCTTTCATGCACTGGAGAAGGAAATGGCAACCCACTCCAGTATTCTTGCCTGGAGAATCCCAGGGATGGGGGAGCCTGGTGGGATGCCGTCTATGGGGTCACACAGAGTCGGACACGACTGAAGTGACTTAGCAGCAGTAGCAGCAGCTTTCTTCACAGTTCAACTTTCACATCCATACATGACCACAGGAAAAACTTATTTCTTAAGTCTCCTCAAAAATACCAAGTGTCTGGTGGGAACAGACATGTGGAAATGCTAATCTAGAGCCAGTTACACGTTATAGACTCACAAAGGAAGAATTCTCATTAAATTAACATAGTTTAGTCACTATATCCATGAAAACCACATGTGAGTATTGCTGGTAGGAACTTGTGTAAAGGATTGCTTTTCATTGCAATGCCCATATATTATCCATACATGCATATTCATACATTTATGTGGATGTCTGCAAAGTGCTTATCCATATAGTATTTCATTTTGATCCTCACAATTCTACGAATTAGGAAAGTAGATATTATTATCCCCACTTTGTTTATGAAGAAACTGAGTCTCCAAAGGATTAAGTGCCTTGCTTAATGATGATGATGATGATCAATGGACAAGATCGTTCCACTGATCTCTAGATGTATATATTTCACTGCTTATTAGACATATATTCTTGGATTTCTCTTATGCAACTTAATTTGTCAAGAATGAATTCTTGATTCTATCCCCCAATTTTTCCTTCTCACGCACCAGTCTTCACAAATAAATGGCATCACTCTCTTTCTTTTGCATAAGGTAGAAACTCAGGTGTCATTATTGACTCTTCCTTCTTTTTTAACAATCCCCCACATCCAAACTATAATCAATACATCAAATACTCATCAGCACTTCTGAAATACATCCTCTCTCCACTTCTGCCCATTGCTACAGCCAGAAGCCTAACTGGACTACCACCATCTCCTGCTAGGCTACAGCGTCATCTCCTACAGGCCTCCTGTTTTTCTCTTACTTCTGGTCAGATCTCCGTGCAACATCTAGTGTGATCCAAGAGCCAAGTAGATAATGTTCCTTTCCTTTCATTTTCCCATCTGAATCCTCCTCTATTACAGCCTGCAGAAATCCCTTCAAGGATCCTTCCAGCAGGAACAGAGATTATTCTTAAGGGAAATCCAATGATGGGGTGAAACTACTATGGCTAAGCTGGACTGGGTGTGGGGACACGTGAGGACACCAAGGCAATGCTGTTGGGTCCAGTCTTACATTTATATTTCTCACCTGCCCAGCACCTTGTGCATGGATGGTAGCTGCTTTGTATTGTAGACACTGTTGGTCCCATTCCTTTCTAGGGCCAGTGTGTCTGTCTGTCACTGCTGTGAGAGTGGGCTGCTCTTGGCCTGGGAAGCTGTTTCATTTAGAAGTGCTTGGGAGGTATACTTCCTGCCACCCCCGTCCCATCTGAGGTCAGCCCACAGTCAGTGACTGCAGATATGACGGTGGAAAAGCCTGGGCTCCTTGCTCAAGGTGAGACACCTCTGTGGTACTATCCATGGTCTGAAGTTCCCTGACAAAGGGTAGACTTCAGCAGAACCTGCATCTCAGCTTCTTCTCCTGTCCCATTCTTCCATCCCTCTCTTACAGATTTTACCTGCAAGCGTGTCCTCCATATATCACTTTCACAATGATCCCTGTCTCAGACTCTGCTTCTAGGAAACCTGACCTAGAACACATAGTATTGGAGAGCAGTTGTAAATGATATGGTTGAGGAATTCTCTGGGTGCCTCAGAATACAGACATTCCTATTCCCATACCCCAGGGTACCAGTGAGAGTCTCCAGGAGTGGGGTGCACCATAAAGTTCTTATTTTGAATTTCAGCTTGGCCCAGCCTAGCTGTTCAGGGGATTGGTACTACACATATGAAGTGCTGTGTGTGTACTTGACAACACCTCTGTCTCCAGGACCGAAGTGGAAACAGAGTAGTCTTTTGAGCACCAAGTTGTCCCCTGTGCTCACCTGCCAGTTAATCTCAGGTTAAGCACCTTGACATTCTTATTTTATTTATCCCCAAAGAAGTCCATCTTGTAAGAAAATAATATACTTAGTGCCCATTCATACAAATGGACATGCTTCAGTTCTTTTCTTGCCTTCATATAGACTCATTGTTTTTCTTATATCTTATTATACTAGTCTGGGCAAATTTAGTCCTAGAAATCCTGACTCAGCCCCAGAGAAACAGAAGAGGTGGGCATGCTCCTTGACCTAGAGAATTGTTAGGAAGTATAGTGACTGAACATCAGCAAGATTGAGCTGCCTGGGAAGCAGACTCAGTAGAAATAAGCACAAATGAGGTTTCTTAGGGAGTGCTTTAGGTATCAGAAGCTGTGAAAGTGAGAGGAGGAAGCAGGATTGGACAGAGGGAGAAACTGAACAGCAGCGCATTCTCAATGGAAACATCAGTCAACCCATGGGATCTCCGAATTTGGGCAACAGGCAGGGCCTTTACAACCACCACAGCAGTTTTTCCCTAGATGTGGCGCACCCTGAAAGAAGAGATGATCTTGAGTGTGGAAGGTCTCTTCAGCAGAGGCAGTCCTTGTAGGGGGCTGACAGCTGAGGTCTGTGTGCCTGCAGCTCCTATAGAGGCAGACCCAGTCCTTTGTTTCTAGAGAAGAATCTTTCTGGTGCAGGTACACATATACAGTCCCTTCTAAGGAAATCCTGGGACAGACAGACATCCAGTCTACTGCTCTAAGATTTACTGTATGTGGCTTGAAGTCTCTTGGGACACACTTGACCCAAATGCTTGTCTCCAAGAATATAATTGCAAAACTCATGCAGGTGGGATAGATGTTGGTTCTTACTACCTCCAAGTTATCATGGTTGGTTGGGGCTGGAGATGAGCATAGGCTTATTTCTCTGCTACCTTCTGGATTCTGGTCCAAGAAGAAAATAGAGTTGTTTGAAATCCTGTGAATTCTATTACAGGATGGTGTTTTTGTAACACAAGGTTATGAATTCTGTTCCTAGTATCGTATGATTTAAATTTAGCAGGGAGCTGGATTGGCTATGTGTCTTGACCACGTATCTATTAAAAGAAAGTCCCGGGCTATACAAGAAGGGCTTATCACAGCTTCTCATGTTTTGGAAGCCTTGAAAGAAGGAAGATTATTTGGGAAGTGAGAAACTTAATAGAAATACGAGTAGACAAGGGACAGTTAGACTCAGGAAAGTTTCAATAAAGTGAAAACTCAGATGATTTGCTCAAATATAAAACCTACGACACTTTGTATTTTTATTTCCATTTTGTAAAACATGCACTTTTCCTTTTAGGTCTTGTGTTTCTTTTCTGATGAAAGTATGTCTAGAGTTAGTACCTCTTTCTGTAAAATGAAAATGATAGATGAATCGGCCATGATATCTTAAAATATGAGTTATAAAGTAGTTTACAAATTAGTACTCACACAGAGTGCTTGGACATTTTGAGTAGCCTATCAAATTCAGCAGGATTTAATCAAATCTCCAGGCTTCTTTAATGCTCTAACTAAATGTCTGATAGACTAGCACAGATATGAAAATGGGCTGTATGTTGTCAAAAACCCCAAAGTGGGTGTCTGTTCAGTGTAACTTGGTAGTCCATTTAGCAAAAGGGGTTTCACAATCTTTTCAGGAGAAATAAAATCTCTTCACTTTAATTTGGACAGTACTAAGAGGTACTGTTAGACAGTAAGTGACTCTTTAGTCCTTTCATGGCTTATAGTCCTCTTGCTGAAACATGGGAAAAGGACCTCAACAGCAGAAATGGAGTTGCAAAAGGGACTTGGAAAATTCTGAACTTCAGGGTACCCAGGAGAGAGGTAGACCCTTGCTCCTGGTTAGTGATCTTGCAGCAGAGCACTAAATATGGGGTTATTTCTTTCTCAGTTGATCTTTTCCTTCAGCTGGAAATGCAGTGGAAAAGAGATGGTTTTGCCACTTTGCATATCCATACCGAAGAACAAAATAAAATACTGAAGACCTAATAAGATTTAGTTTTCCAGCAATATAAATAATTTAATCAGATTAATGACATGGTTCTACCTGAGGGGTTCCATAATTAGTGGATTATTGAAGCCACGTGAAAGTTATCTGCCATTAGCACCTGGAGGAATTCCTGTTGTCTTAGGCTGCAGAACTGAGCACTATGAATATTCCTGTCATGCCAACTGTAAAGATAATAAGCCCCTGGCATTTTGTAAGCTGTATAAATCCACAGATTTCACATTAAATATTTAAGGCGCAGAAGGAGTTATTTGTTAGGATATAGATAAAGGGAGTTTGACTGTATCAGCCCTTATTTCCCCTTTTGGGAAGTCTCTTGCTTTGTTAAAGGTACTTTCTTGCCTGTATCATTGTGTTTCCCCCCTTTTGTTGTATTTTGTTTCAGTTCCTCTGGAGGTATTCTTTGGGCTTTTGTATGAGAAACATTCGAAATATTATTATAGAAGGTTGGTTTGGCCTTTTCATATAAAGAAGAAATACTTACCAAGGGTGCAGACGGAGGTGAATCAGGCATGATCTCAGTATATGATAAAGGCTAGACATCTGTGGAGAGACCATCTCATTACTCTGTCCCTAAAGTATTTGAAAGCCAAGTTTTTTCAGCTTTATGTGTTCCATTCCTCTCGTTTATGTGTTATTTAGCTATGGGAAAAAAGACTGGCCTTTAATTGCAGACTTATTATTTTGCTTGTTGTATTTTTGTAAAACTTTTGTATAAAAAATGTATAAATCAGAAATAGGAAATACTGTGTGAGGCCATGTTTAAGGAGTTGGAATAGAAAACACTGTCATAGGGGGGGGGGGGGGGGCAGCGGGGCGGGATGAAATGGGTGAAGGGTGTCAAAGGTACAAACTTCCAGTTATAAAATAAATGTCATGGGGATGTAATGCACAGCACGGTGACTGTAATTAATAATACTATATTACATATTGGAAAGCTGTTAAGAAAGTAGATCTTGAAAATTCTCATCACAAGAAAAAATTTTTGTAACCACATATGGTGACAAATGTTAACTGGACTTATTGTGGTGATCATTTTGCAGTGTACACAGATATCAAATCATTATATTATACACCTGAAACTAATATACTGTTATATATCAGTTATACCTCAAAAACCCCATTGTTACCATATTTTGTAAAGAGTTGACCCAGCTGATTTAGTTGAAACTGGACATGCTGCAGATATGATGTATTTTCAGATTAGAGCATTTTAAGTGAAGATGATGTTTTCTGAGTTGGTTTTAATTCACTTAATAGATCAGTCGGGTTATGTCACACTCAAATGGGTAAAACAAGGAAAAGATCAGTGAAAGGACTTTGTAGCACACAGGCAGGGTTCAGGGAGCCAGTAAGCAATGGTGACATACCCCAAGGTAGCAAGATTAGAGAGCCCTTACCAAATGCAGGCCAGAAAGGGAAATGAAGAATGTGGTTCCCAATCTTCTACAGCTGTAGAAGAGCAGTGCCCAACTAGAATTAGCATGAATTATCACCATCAGCAGCGGACCCAAGCTGCTGCCAACCCAAGGCCTGGCATGGAAGTGGCTGGTGGAATAAATACCCCCAAACCTCTTTCCTCTCACCCTCCATGCTGTTACTTCCCATCTAGTGAACCTAACTGGAAGCTAGAGGACAAGAGATCATGGTGTTACTCTTCATGGAAGTCAGGTTCCTAGGCCAGAAAGCAGGGTGGGGGTAAATGAAGAGTGGATCAGAGTGACAAATGAGAATATCCAAAATGGTCATATTTTAAAAGACTTGGCCAGCTTCTTCTGATATGAGGCTTTATGTAGACAATGAAAGCATTTTAAAGAGAATGATATAATTTAAATAATAACATGTGCTGTGTGAATTTAATGCATTGTTAAAGAGGGAATATATATATATATTTGTATTTAATATAACTATATAAAGGGTACTGTTGACAAATTATCTGGGTATATATATATATATAGTATTTGGATGCACTGTAAAACATCACTTCTGTTTCCCTAATTTATAAGATTATTAGCTAGTTAGTGATAAGGGAATGTCTCTGTCATAGTCGTTCTCAGATTCCTATTTCCTTTTCTCCTATATTATCGGCTGATCTGATGTGATGTGTGGGACTTATTCTATGACAGCCTCTGTTGGAGTGAACATGACTTTGAATCAGAGGTTTTATGTTAATTAACACACATTTTCTGCCTCTATATCTATAATTGCTCAAAGTTCATAGATCAAATACAGAGTTTTAATAATATTTTGAAAGCCCTGGCTATCTTTAGCCCCATTTTTAAACAGACCAGTACAATGCTAATATATTTGGTAAAATCTGCTCTCCAACCTAAGCTTTGAAATTATTAGTTAATTAATGGTATCTCCTCTTATGTTCTCTCTTTTTTTCAGTGGCAATAGAAGAGAATTTATACACATCCCAGCTTTTTTGAAAAGGAAGGTGTTAAAATCTTAAAATCTACTATCTTAAAAATTTCCCTGATTTGTTACAGCAATGGACTCTATACTTCCATGTACATCTCCTGATAGTCTTCTTTATACTCCTTATATACTATTCAGGATATTGTCTTAGGTATGACACCTTTTAGTTTACCCTTTGTCTATTTCTTGCCCTCTTTCATGAGGGCTAAGCATTGAAACAGACCCTTTCTTTTTTTTTTGAAAGAGGAAAACAAAGGTACTTCTTCACACAGAGCAGAGGATTTCACTTAATTTAGACTATCATCCCAGGTTTCCTTGTATGGGGAAGTATGAATATATAAAGCAAGGGTAAGCACTCGGGCTATTGTTTCCCTGTACAATTAAATTCATACCTTTGATATAATTTGAAAATTATTCCATGGAGTTAGCCAACACAGGCAACAATGAAAAACAAAATGCTCATGAGAGGTGAGTACACTTTGTATTTCATGGGAACAGCAGGAGACCTTTTGAAACTCCTAAACATGCTCAGATGTTTTAACTGAAGAACTTTAAGATTACCACATCACGTTAAAACTTTGGTGGAGATAACCAGCGACCTTGACCTGCTTAAGACAAATTGTGGTTTGTGTGCTTAAGAGGACAGTGCAATTAAAAATATTTATATAATTGCTCTTCAGAGAACCCTGACATTAATATGAGGTTACAAATTACCAGAACTTTCAAAAACAGCAGGGAGAGGGGCAGTTTCTCAGAGGGGTGGTCCTGGAATTTATCTACATAATTGTTGCATTTTTAGCGACTATGAAGTCAATGAGGACATTCTAGGCAACGGGGAAGTTACTGGTGGTCTGATAAAGCAATTGAATTATGATATGGATCTAATTCTTCCATCAGCAGCAATTGTAAGATCTATATCAGAAATTTATCACCTCTTTTTTGAGAGAGCTTGAACTAAACAACTAGCTCTGCTATCTTTAATCTTCCTGGCGTCAGTGGTAGTCTAAATAAATCATTTCTAAACAAATATGTTTAAAACATTTTATTCTATTTAAAATGATAGGCTTGACTAAATGAGTCCTTATCAGATTATAGTGGTGCCTTTTGCCCTGTTGCTGTCTCCATTAGAAACCTCTATTTTTAGAAATTTGTAGCTCAGATTTCCTTAAGGGAGGAACCTTGGCACTCAAATGACTGAGAGAGAAAGTGACAGCTATTCATTGTTATTGCTTGCTCCATTTCTTTCTTTCTTTTTTTTAATTGTTTTGTTTCCAAACTGAATTATGGGAAAATAAACAAAAGCCTGAAGTAAGTTTAGGGCAGCTGTGTTTTTTTTTTTTTTTAAAACCAATATCTCTAGCTTTAATCACATAACTTAAAGATCAAAATTATACACTACTGAGAAAATATACCCTGTCTGTGCTGGATAGGGAAATATTTTCTGACTCCTTTTTCATGGAATCAACCAAATTTGTTTCTTTCTCTGTCTCTCAAGATCTGAAGGATTTGTAATTTTATTTGACTTAAGTTCTTCCTCAATTTGCTCTGCTATCTATATTTTTGAATTCTTTTATTAATCTCTAAGATCATATGGATAAAAGTGTTTAAAACATCTTAGATAATTTGAAGCAAATGGTAATTTTGAGTTTAAACACTGCATTGTTTGAACACTAAGTAATTTGGAAATTGTATAGAAATGTTTATCTCCTGTTCCCTTGAGCAACATTGTATGGGGATCGATGACTTCATAAGCCTGTCTAATGGAGCCAGTTAGAGTTTTACCTGTGAAGTAATTCTTATCCAAGACCATACAGTCGGACAAAATGCCAGAGGTTTTATACTGGCAAAGGCGCTGTTGTGAAAGTGGGTTCAAGGGAATTCTCAATCAAGGGGGTTGGTTAAGAAATTGGAGGCAAGAAACAGACATAAACGGGTGAAGGTGAAGGTAGAGATGACATAAGAAAAGGTACAGTGAGAGAATAGGCATATATTGATTGTCTGGATGAATTTTGGAGATAAGGCCAATGCCTAGGCTGCCTTTTATATGTTCCAGTACGTATTTCCATGAGGACCTAGATTCATTTAAAGTTGTGAGTATAGGTTTGGCACTGTTTATTTTATTCAAAACTTCAAATTTCAAATTTTATTGGTAGTACCACTTTTTTTTAGATGGCAAGTTTGTATAATGTGGCTTGTTAGGGAGTATGTGTGTGTATGTGTGTGTGTGTGTGTGTATGTGTGTGTGTTGTAATGGTTTGTGGGAAAAAGAACCCGTAATATCATCAGTTTTTAAATGAGTCTGTCATGTCAGGCTTGTTGGGTCAGTGACATAAAGAGAAGGAAGTCACAAATGCAAGTGTTAGGACAAAGGTAAATTAGTGGTCCAATTCTTCCAACTAGGACAACTGGAAAGATTGGACAGAAGATTTTTTAAAAGTCTGCTTGTAGGCAAAGGGAAAAATAAAACCGTGAAAGAGCAAAGAATATACCGGGCTAGGATATAGAGTTCAGAAACCCAGGAAGAATTTTTGACTGTTCTACTCCTAGGGCAATTTGCTTATTCTTCAGGGTGTAGCTGAGAGACTTGACATTGTTTTGATAGTGTCAAATGACAGGGGCAGAAACTGGAGTCCTCAGTCACCAATGGTGAGGTGGGTCATAGGTGAACTCTTAATATTTTGGATTGATAATTTAAATAGACAAATCCTAAGAATAATGGAAACTGGGAAAACTCATGACTTTTAAAATCTGCAGCTCAGCTGTACATCATTTCAATTTCTCAAATTAAAATGAAGTGAACCCATGTTGCCAGTTCCCCTCGCTGCACACCAAAGTTGATTTTAAATCCTTTCTGAAGGAAGATAACATATTCTATACTTAAAATTATTTCTGAAAACAATTTTGCAAATCCGGTGTCTGGCAAACAGTAAAAGTAACTAGATACTTAAAATGACAAGAAAACAATAAAACATGGCAGAAAAAAGCAGACCATGTAAATGAGTCCACCAAGGCTCTAGATACTGGATAATAGTTTAACTGTTGTTATGAAGGGCTTTCCTGGTGGATCAGTGGTAAAGAAACCTCTCCCCTCTCCAGTGCAGATGTGAGTTTATCCCTGGATTGGAAAGACCCGCTGGAGAAGGAAATGGCAATCCACTTCAGTATTCTTGCCTGGGAAATCCCATGGACAGAAGGAGTCTGGTGGGCTATAGTCCATGAGGTTGCACAAGAGTTGGACATGACTTAGCAACTAAACAACAACAACAGCAATTCTTATTATGTTTAAGAAGATATAAAACAAGACAATTTTTGCAGAAAGAAGGAAACTGAAAAAACTATGTGGAAATTCTGGAACTTAAAGTTATTAAGTTAAATTTATGGATTCAGTGGATGGGGGTACTAAAATACTAGACTCAGATGAAGAGAAAATTCATAAACTGGAAAGTGGATCAGAAGAAAGTATCCAGAAGGAGGTAATGAGTGACAAAACATGGAAAATACATAAAGCAGCCAGAAACATAGAAAATAGACCTAACATATTTAAAATCAGAGTCTTAAAGAAAAGGGGAAACTGGACAAAGCAGTATTTGAATAGATGATAGTTGACAAATTATCAAACTAATTAAAGATCATGGTCAGTGGCTCAATCATGTCTGACTTTCTGCAGCCCCATGGACTGTAGCCTGCCAGACTCTTCTATTCATGGAATTCTCCAAGTAAGAATACTGGAGTGGTTGCCATTTCCTTCTCCAGCTAGTTAAATATACCAAACTACATATTAAAGAAGTGCTGTATTAGCATGATAAAATAAAAAAAAAACCCAACTGTCTCCAGGCACAAAAGTGACAAAGTAGGGCTTCCCTGATGGCTCAGATGGTAAGGAATCTGCCTGGAATGTTGCTATGTATGTGCATAATGACTGTATTTGTGGACTTTCCTAACATCTTTTTTAACACTTAAGAGTGTACATTGGGAACAGATTTCTATAAGTTGTATTTTCATCCTTGGTCTTTAGTGATTTTATTTTTATTCAAAGAAAAAAAGATATTACATAGCATTGTTCATGACATTTTCACAAGTAATATTAGCTTACAGGAGTCTTGCTTTTAAAATTTTTTTTAAATTGAACTATAACTGACATGGGTCTTCCCAGGTGGCTCAAATTGTAAAGAGTCTGCCTGACAGTGTAGGAAACACAGGAGTCTCAGGTTTGATCCCTGAATCTCAGGAAGATCTCCTGGAGTAGGTAATGGCAACTCACTACAGTATTCTTGTCTAGAAAATTCCATGGACAGAAGACCCTGGTGGGCTACAGTCCACAGGATCACAAAGAGTTGGACATGACTGAGCAGGCACACACGTTTCAAGTGTACAACATAGTGATTCACAGTTTAAAGGTTATATTCCACTCATAGTTATTATAAAATGTTAGCTGTATTTCCTGTGCCATATACTATATTTTGGTAGTGTAATGATTTTATAGATAGTAGTTTGCAACTCTTAATCTTCCTTATTTCTATGTTGCCCTGCCCCGTTTCCTCTCCCTACTAGTAACTACAAGCTTATTCTCTATATCTGTTCTTTTTTGTTATATTCACTGTGTTTTAGATTCTACATATAAGTGATATCATACAGTATTTGTTTTTCTCTGACTTATCTCACTAAACATAATACCCTCCAAGTCCATCCATGTTGTTAGAAACGGCAAATTCCATTCTCTTTCTATGACTGAGTAGTGTTCCATTGTATAAATATACCACATCTCTTTTTTATACCACCTTTTAAAAAATCCATTCATATGTTGATGGTTACTTAGGGTGCTTCCATATATTGACTATTGTAAATAATGCTGTCGTGAGCATTGGGGTGCATATATCTTTTCAAATTCATGTTTTCATGTTTTTCAGATACATATCCAGGAGTGGAATTCCTGGATCATAAACTACCACCATCATAGTTCTATTTTTAGTTTTTTGGGAAACCTCCATAACTCTTTTCCACAGTGGCTGCACCAGTTTACATTCCCACCAAAAGGGTTCCCTTTTCTCCACATCCTTACCAACATTTGTTATTTGTGGTCTCTTTGATGATAGCCATTCTGACAGGTGTAAGGTAATATCTCATTGAGGTTCTGATTTGCACTACTCTGATGATTAATGATGTTGAATATCTTTTCATGTGCCTATTGGATGTCTTACATGGGTCTTTTCATAGTTAATGATGAAAGAAGCATGGACCTAGGCTTTGCCTTACTTGATGCAAGATAACATGGCTAATCACTATCTGATATAAAGCTAATCCAAAGCAGTCAGTATCATGCTATTCAGAACTCCAAGACAATATGATATGACTATGGAAAAAACTTTACCAAGCAGAAAGGAAATGCATTTCAAAAACCCAGGTCAAAAATATTTAGCATAAAAATATTTTTAAAATATTGTGATTTGCATATTATAACCAAGAAATATATCTTTGAGTTCAGCAGTCCTTGAAGTCCAGAATTGATCCTGTGGTAATATTTGCCTGTAAAAATGGAAAAGTTCTTCTCCCTCAATAAAACCAGTGACTTGTTACCATATTCTAAAGAAAGTCTTCTCAGCTGTCAAAGTGCTAAAAGCAATCTCTCAGTGTTCAGAGCAAGTCATGGGAAGCACTAGTATGTTACATTTTAAAGATGTGTCATGAAGAATATCAGGCTTGTTTCAAAATTTTTTAACAACTTTCAACTGTATCTATTCTCATCCTGTTGCCCCCACAAATGACATAATCTGGCTCTCTTTAATATCACAATAAAGAAAACAAGCCAAAGAAAAGATTCTGGCAGATAAACAGCATAATTAATGAAGGTGTTTATGTTGAGACCTTGGACAGCATGATACAACTGCCAAAAGTTGTATCTGACATTTGAGATGTCCTGAAATAAAGATAGACTCTGTGAACATTTCCTAAAGAGATCCAGTTCAGACAAGGACAAATGAGTAATACCTGAACCAGTTGTAGAAAAAAGATCCAGAATGGATATAACTATGTACCCCAACCCAGCCATGAAGATATGTAGGACAGATGTAATGAGCAGGTTCAGGACATGGGCCACACTTTGGGCCTTGCTTGCCAGGACTCTTACAGCCTGGGAGCAAGATTTTCTTCCTCCTTTGAAGAGCATGCTGCTTTGCATGGAAACACTTAGCCAGAAATAAAGATGAGTACACATGAGTGTCTTAGTTCTATTGGGTAGCTAATTGATTAATTATTTAAGGGAAAAAAAATGAGGAATTTATTGAAGCAGACAGCCATTTAACATGGCATCCATTGACCAACATTTTCTTTCTGTAAATCCTTCATGCTAAAGGGATCGGCATGAAACAGGGAAACAGAAACTATTCTATATTGATCATTAAACTAAGTGATGATCTTTATAATCTCTTGGAATATAAACTCTGTGAGATGTAGGGTGATGGGAAGCCGAGAGGAAAAGAAACTCAAGTACTCTTTGCAGGCCTTGGCTTTTTACCATCTGCTTGTTGATTCATTGGTCCCGTTCCTTCCTCATCTGTTTATTTGCATAGGAGCACCAGCTGCCCCCTCAAATTTGAATTGCCTGACTTAATCAGACAGGCCCCTGATTGAGAACTGAGTTACAAATTGGCAGATGAATACCAAATTGTTTTTAATAAGACACAGAGTTCTGGGTGCTTTGTGCCCGCGCTATAACTGTTTGTTGGCAGCTACAATAACCAGCAGCGTTCCTTTCATCTTGAAGAGAAAGGCAAAAGGCATTCAGAGGAAGCCTTTGAATTTTGTACGCAGAATTTCCACTCATCTGCCTAATGTTCTTTTTTTAATTAGAAGGATACACATATGACTTAATTAATCAAGCCTGTCTTAGAGAATTATGCATTTATTAATGGCTTCTGCACTCAAGCACATTATTAAGGGATTTGTGCTAAGCACCTGACATAAAGCAGACTAATTCTGCTTGCTTTGCTTAACGTATTGAGAAACGGCATGTTGATCAGATTTCAAAACATTCAAACTATGAACTAATGTCCTGTTTAGAGGGTTTAAAAATTCAGTGTGTTGGCAGTCTAGCCTTATAATGCTTTCTTCACAAGGCACTCTACAACAGGAAAGGGAGAATAACTTGATGAGAGGAAGAAGCACTTCAAGTAGAAGAAAAAGAAAGTATAAGGGGAACCCTTGGGTGGAGGGCAGGGCCTTTAGAAGTTGAATTTGTGGTCCTTTGGTTTCCATAGTTTTTGGTAACTATATCTGAATTAATCTTGCAAAGCCCCCCACAAGGTGTATGAATGACTGAAATGACTAGGATTGTTATCTAACATATCATGCCATATCATGCCATATCACATAGACCTTGTCAAAGGACTGAGTGTGTGAATCCATAGTCAAGTGGCTGATGATAATTTATGTTGAGCTCCTTACATTACTGACCACTTAAAAATATTTAAATGTTTTAATTTATCACTTTTCTATTTCTTTTCAGGAATCTTCAAAAAGGTAGGATACAAGTAGGAATGAATTGAATACAATTGCCATAGTCTGTTATTTAGTCATATAAACCTAAGTTGTCTTTTCTATTAAGTCTCTTAAAACTGAGCATTTTTATAATTTTTATTCATGATAGTGATTACAAACTTATTATCTGGTATGGTCAATATCATTATTAAAACGACATTATATGTTGAACCAGGACTCCTCCACATAAACCATAAATATTTAACACATCAAAGTTCAAATTCTCATGGCTTCAATAACTGAAAAAAACAACATGAGAAACACATCACAGAATTCTCTGTGCACATCTACAGTGAAGAGGAGCCTGGTTCAACCAAATGGAAAACAAACTGTGAATTCAGGGAACTTTTCAAGTGTTTCATATACACCAAGGAGTGACTCAGTGATATCAAGGAAGAGTCGATGTTTATGAGCTGAAGATTAATTAAAGTCCTGTCATTCAGCGTTGCCCTAAGAGAGCAGAGAACCCAGAGGACCTGAGTTCAGTGTACATGGTGGTTAAGAGGGGGCCTCTGGAGCCAAGTGGCTGGCCTACATTGGAATCTCGGCCCTGTCATTTAGCAGTTTAGTAACCATGCACAGCTCGTGTAGCCTTTCTAAACCTCACCTCTGCAATCAGGTAATAGTAACAACTACTATTGAGAATTCTTGTGATGAATTAATGAAAAGAGACAAGGAAGCCTTCAAAGTATATCTTCACATTATTATTAATCAGTCATTAGCCATGTACTAACAGCAATATGTCTTGGTTGTTTTTTTAATGCAAATTCAGTTATCCCATTGGTAATGTTTTCCTCCTTGTATTGGTTGATAGAAAAGTCATTTTAGAACTTGTAACTCACCTCTGTCACTTACATAAGACTTCATTGCATGTATTTTCTTGACTGTTTTCTTGACAGCAAAGCTGGGTTCATCTTTATTTTCTTATCCTTATTAACCTTTCACCCTAATTTTCTTTCTTTTTTACTAAAAAATCTAAATGTATTACTTCCTTTCTCTAGAACGCTCTTCTCTCATGTTGATGTTTAACTTCTATTCATTCTTCAGATAGTCCAGGAAACAGTTTTCTGACCCATTGGATTGGTTCTCATTACTCGTTTTACACTCTCACACTACTCCATTTTTCTTTCTCATCTTTTGTTACTATTAAAAATATATAACAATGTCACAAGGTGGAAAAATATCTTGTTACTTTAATAGGTAGCCACAGCAGTCTCTTCAGTTCAGTTCAATTCAGTTGCTCAGTCGTGTCCGACTCTTTGCGACCCCATGAATCACAGCATGCCAGGCCTCCCTGTCCATCACCAACTCCCGGAGTTCACTCAGATTCACGTCCATTGAGTCAGTGATGCCATCCAGCCATCTCATCCTCTGTCGTCTCCTTCTCCTCCTGCCCACAATCCCTCCCAGCATCAAAGTCTTTTCCAATGAGTCAACTCTTGGCATGAGGTGGCCAAAGTACTGGAGTTTCAGCTTTAGCATCATTCCTTCCAAAGAAATCCCAGGGCTGATCTTCAGAATGGACTGGTTGGATCTCCTTGCAGTTCAAGGGACTCTCAAGAGTCTTCTCCAACACCACAGTTCAAAAGCATCAATTCTTAGGAAGAGAATTATACTTGGAAGAACACTTCAATATGCATTTGGAGTTGAAGCAAGCCTCTTAAGGATTGCAGCAGAAGGGAAAATCTGTCCCATGAGATAGAGGAAGAAGAATTTGGAACATTTGCTGAATTATCATACTTTCAGTTCTATAATCCATAAATTCTACTCCACAATGGAATGAAAATAGGAGGAAAATAAGGGACACTGGAGGAGGTGTTGAGACTGGAAGAAGGTTGTGTACTATTCAAAGGGACCCTTCTTGGGATTCATCTGAAACCTTCGGTAGTGACCATCAATCTTGCAAATGCTTGATTTAGATGATTTTGTTGTAAAATCTGAATAAGGTGATCCAGTTCAATATAGGGATCAATGTGGTGCCTGAATTAAGGGCAGATAAGAAAACTGGTCCCCAAGAAGCCAGGATAGTGTTTCTTCCCTTTCCCACATAGAAAGGGTGGAAGAATTTTGTCAGTTGTGATCATGGCAGGGGAGTGAGTGGGAGGGTCAGTTCAAGGATAGGTTGGTCATAACTTTTCTTCCAAGGAGTAAGCATCTTTTAATTTCATGGCTGCAGTCACCATCTTAGTATTGAATAAAAACCCTCTGGTTCCCATCAGAGTTAAGGTGAATACTATTTATATGTTTGTCATTTATATTACTTGGTTTGATCTATATAATTTGGTGTTCAGTACTAAAATAATTCAAGAATGTTCTAAATGGCCTGGAAACATTATGGCTATAAATTTTTATAACTTTTGGGTGAATATTGCTATTAGATGTATTGATAAATACATTATTTCCAAAATATCTTTATAAGATTGCTTACAAATGCCCTATATTCATCAGTAAATTTCCTCTAGTAAAATATTTCAGTAGTCTGGCGTTCTAGACTTGCAAAAATGTACAGAAAGACTCTTATCAGGTGTTTTTCAAAACACATTTTTATATACATATATATTATAAAAATGAAAATATTTATCTCTTAAAAAATATCTTTTTCTTATTTGGTTGTAACATTTGTTAGAAAAGGAACAAATTAGACATAATAGTGGTATATTCACAAAATATATCACAAAAAATAGTTATTTTTAAAATATGGTATATATTCATGTGCTGATATTAAACATCTCTAAAATGTAGCTTGCATGAGGTACTTAAGTGTATATTGTATGATTCTTATTGTGTGAATTTACAATAAAGGAAATAGAAATAGATACATGGGAATGTACTCAAATATTTTTTCTAGAAAACAACCACAAGAACCTTTGGGGACAGGAACTGGAATGATGAAAGAAAAACTCCACTTCTTGTTTTATCCTTTTCTGTTGTATTCAAATTTACACTTTTATGTGCACTATATTACCATATTTATTGATGGATCCTTTTGAGCTTTCTTCTTGGTACTTATATTAAAAACAAGACTTAATTGACATTTCTCCAAATAAGAAATACAGATGGCTAATAAACATATGAAGAGATAGTCAACATCACTATTTCAACGCAAATCAGAACTACAGTGAGGTATCTCCTTCACCCCAGACAGGATGGCCATAATCAAAAAATCTACAAACAACAAGTGCTGGAGAGGGTATGAAGAAAAGGGAACTCTCCTACACTGCTGGTGGAAATGTAAATTGATACAGCCACTATGGAAAACAGTATGGAAACTCCTTAAAAAACTAGGAATAAAAGCACCATATCACTCAGCAATACCACTTCTAGGTATATGCCCTGAAGAAATCAAAACTGAAAAAGACACATGTACCCCAATGTTCACTGCAGCACTATTTACAACAGCCAAGACATAGAAGCAACCTAGATGTCCATCAACAGATGAATGGATAAAGAAACTGTGGTACATATATACAATATAATACTGCTCAGCCATAAAAACGAATACATTTGAGTCAGTTCTAATGAAGTGGATGAACCTAGAGCCTATCATACAGAGTAAAGTAGTCAGAAAACAAATATTGTATATTAACACATATACACGGAATCTAGACGGATGGTACTAATGAATCGTTCGCAGAGAAGCAATGGAGACACAGACACAGTGAACAGACTTATGGACAAGGGTGGGGGAGAACAGGGAGAGGGTGAGGTGAATAGAGAGAGCAGCATGGATGCATGTACACCAACAGATGCAAACGCACAGCCAATGGGAATTTGCTGTGTGACTCAGGGACTCAAACGGGGGCTATGTAGTAACCTAGAGGCGTGGGAACGGGTGGAAGCTGGGAGGGAGATTCAAGAGGGAGGGCATATATATACACCTATGGTTAATTCATGTTGTTACATGACAGAAACCAAACCAATACTGCAACCAAACATCAATCAAGTAAAAATAAATAATTTAAAAAAACAAATGATATATTAAAAGCATCCTTTCTTACATCTAATTCTGTAAATAGGACTTTAATAAAAAGGAAAGAAATTGAGTCAGTTGAACTGAGCTGAATGAACCTAGAGCCTGTTACACAGAGTGAAGTTAAGTCAGAAAGAGAAAAACAAATACTGTATATTAATGTACATTTATGGAGTTTACAAATATGTTACTGATGCATCTATTTGCAGGGCAGGATAGAGACACAGATGTAGAGAACAGACTTGCGGACACAGCAGGGGAAGGAGAGGGCAGGACAAACTGAGAGAGTAGCACTGAAAAAGTACACATTACCATGTGTAAGCCAGAGAGCTGGTGGGCAGCTGCTGTGCAGTGCAGGGAGCTCAGCTCAGTGCTGTGATGACCTAGGGGGCCAGAGGGAATGCTGGTGGGAGGCTCAAGACGGAGGGGATATGTGACTACTTACGGCTGACTGACACTGTTGTATGGCAGAAATCAACACAACATTGTAAAGCAATTTTCCTCCAATTAAAAATAAACTTAAAAAAGAACAGGACTTTAGGCTATAAAGAATAAAATATGACTAGCTTTTAGTGGGCAATGGAAGACCTATACTATTTATGCTGCCTCGGGCTGGTCTACCTCCATTTACCTCTCTCTGCCCGCTGTGAGGTGGCAGTGCTACTTGGAAAAACAAGGGGAGGTGACTCCTTGCAGTTCAAGGGACTCTCAAGAGTCTTCTCCAACACCACAGTTCAAAAGCATCAATTCTTAGGAAGAGAATTATACTTGGAAGAACACTTCAATATGCATTTGGAGTTGAAGCAAGCCTCTTAAGGATTGCAGCAGAAGGGAAAATCTGTCCCATGAGATAGAGGAAGAAGAATTTGGAACATTTGCTGAATTATCATACTTTCAGTTCTATAATCCATAAATTCTACTCCACAATGGAATGAAAATAGGAGGAAAATAAGGGACACTGGAGGAGGTGTTGAGACTGGAAGAAGGTTGTGTACTATTCAAAGGGACCCTTCTTGGGATTCATCTGAAACCTTCGGTAGTGACCATCAATCTTGCAAATGCTTGATTTAGATGATTTTGTTGTAAAATCTGAATAAGGTGATCCAGTTCAATATAGGGATCAATGTGGTGCCTGAATTAAGGGCAGATAAGAAAACTGGTCCCCAAGAAGCCAGGATAGTGTTTCTTCCCTTTCCCACATAGAAAGGGTGGAAGAATTTTGTCAGTTGTGATCATGGCAGGGGAGTGAGTGGGAGGGTCAGTTCAAGGCAACTCAAAGAGTTGAAAATCTCAGCTGCCAGATAAACTGCATTTCTGCCTGTGACTATTATTTAACATCTGTCTTCTTCCCCATGAATGCTGAGATTGTGTCTAGTGTTTCTTCCCTTTCCCACATAGAAAGGGTGGAAGAATTTTGTCAGTTGTGATCATGGCAGGGGAGTGAGTGGGAGAGTCAGTTCAAGGAGCTCAAAGAGTTGAAAATCTCAGCTGCCAGATAAACTGCATTTCTGCCTGTGACTATTATTTAACATCTGTCTTCTTCCCCATGAATGCTGAGATTGTGTCTATTTTGTTCTTTTTGAATTCCTGGAAAGTAGCTCAGTTTCTGGCATATAAAAAGTTTTCAATGAATATTTGTTAAGTGAATTATTGCTGTACATATCCTTAGGTTCTTTTAGGAATACAAACTGAAAGAAGGCAAGCTGGGAGGAAGGAACAAAGGGAGAAAGGTTGTAAATACACTGTACAAGGTCACACAGCAAATAAGACTGGAGTCGGGATTTGAGCACAGACTATCCTTAAAAGCCTTTTCTCTTATACAGTATTATTATTTCTGTTTTTAGACAAGGATTTTGAGATTCAAAGAAATTTGTCCAGTCAAGGATATATTTGTCCTATACAAGGATATAGGAATTCAGGGAGATGGGAACATGAATCTTAATTTGACCTCATATTCTATTTTTTCCAGTGCATTATTTTATTAGGGATATTTCAGTTGTAGGTGTCAGGAGACTAAGTTAAATTGGCTTAAACACAACACACTAGAGAAATGATTGGTTTTTTAAGTCCTGAGGAAGATAGTCTCAGGCATGGAGTTATAAATTGTGATGATTAATCTCAGATAGACTTTCTCTATATAATGGAAAGCTTATAACCCCAATACCACTATCTTAGAAGCCTCCAGGGAAAGAACATAGTTTTCCTTCATATGCCAGCTGAGTGGTCCTTGAGAGCTGTCAGACTGGCTCAGCTTGAGTCATATCCCACTTTAAGGGGCCTGATTGGCCAGCTTAGGTCACGTGCCATGTGCCTGATGCTTCGGCAGAGAAAAGACATCTCATATAGTCAGTCCCACCATAATCAAATACACTGGGAGAGAGCTTCTGAAAAGAAATAATATGAGAAAAAATGAATAAATGACAGATACTCACCCCCACCTGTTTCTGATGCTGTGTATAAAAGTGCTTAAGAGTATGGGTCTTTGGATTATATACTTACAACTGATTCCCAATCACTTCACTTTCCACCTGTGTCTCTTAAACAAGCTATTTACCTCTGAGAACCTTGATATTTTCTTCTATAGATAATGTTTCATATAGTATTATTGTGGTGAAAAAATGAGTCAATGAATGCAAAGCACTTAACATAATATATAGTTATAGAATTTCAGTTTTATTATGACTATTAGAAGCATAAGAGAAGAAACTAGAGGGTGTTCTTAAATCCATAGTGGTTTTGAGTGGTTGTGAATACCATGGATGAAAAATTTGAGATGGCATTAAATTAAGGAACTATTCATTGTGGAATCTGCTTGTATAACCGATTATTCTGTCGATTCCTGATTATGATTGCCATTTCTTTCCATTTCTTTAAATAGAGTATGCTTACCTTTTTGAGATCTTGCTTAATCAATTGTTTACTCAATCATTTTTTGGAAACTCTTAGATGGCTTTGTTTTTTTCGCCTCAGTCTATAATAATTTGGGGGCTTCTCAGGTGGCACAAGTGGGAAAGAGCTTGCTTGCCAATGCAGGAGACATAAGAGACTCAGGTTTAGTTCCTGGGACAGGAAGACTCCCCTGGGAGTGGGCCTGGCAACCCACTCCAGTATTCTTGCCTGGGAAATCTCATGGACTCAGGAGCCTGGCGGGCTACAGTCCATAGGGTTGCAAAGATTCAGACATAACTGCAGCAACTTAGCACCCAAGCATGCTCACTATAATAATTTAAACTACTCTCATTTAAAAATAAATGTGACAATAATCACTGCCACCCTTGTTTTACTCTTTCACGATATCACATCTTATCATGAAAGACTTCTTGAAGGAAAAATTTAGTGTCTCATCTCAATTCTCAGTGGTGCCTAAAACAACTTAGTCTGGCTTCTACCTTATTTAGGTTGCTCTTAGGCGGGTGATTGACACCTGGTCTGATGGTTGGGGACACTTTTGAGAACTAGTTTTCCTTGACTTCCAAATATGTATCTGTGTACAGACAAGCCTCTCCTCTCAAGCCCAGATTGGCCTGAGAGCCTATTACACTCCTCATCATGAGAGAGGCTGTGGAAAGGGGGACAGACATTCTGGAGCAGACTCTGGGCATCCCCATCTTGCATGTGTGCTCAGGCGCTCAGACCCCATGGACTGTAGCCCACCAGGTTCCTCTGTCCATGGGATTTCCCAGGCAAGAACACTGGAGTGGGTTAGCACTTCCTTCCCCATCTTACTGATGGTAAATTCAGGAGTGGCAGACAACACTGAAAAGCTTCTCTAGGGTGCCTTGGCTTCTTAAGTTCCCATCGTTAGTCATTAATTTGGGTTCTGCAAGGAGAGATGCCCTCTGAAGGAAATCAATTTATAGCATTATTAGCTATTATTAGCTCTTAAAAGAGCTAAGTTATGGCCCCAGGATAATGGGACATAAAAAAGATGTATTTTGAATACTTAAGGATAAGGAATGACTGGAGCATGTTTCTGTTTTATGGGATGTCAAGATGAAGTAAGGATACTAGGAAGCAGGATGACAAAAGTAAATTATTTCATATATTTTGTTCTTCCCTTGTAGCTCAGTTGGTAAAGAATCTCCCTGCAATCCTAGAGACACGGGTTCAATTCCTGGGTCAGGAAAATCCCCTGGAGAAGGAAATGGCAACCCACTCCAGTATTCTTGCCTGGGAAATCCCATGGACAGAAGAGCCTGGCAGGCTACAGTCCATGCGGTCACAAGAGTCAGACACAACTTGGTGGCTAAAGCACCACCACCCACTGCTACCTAACAGCAGCCAGAAAGACAGAGACTAGCACGCACCGTCACTNCCCACTCCAGTATTCTTGCCTGGGAAATCCCATGGACAGAAGAGCCTGGCAGGCTACAGTCCATGCGGTCACAAGAGTCAGACACAACTTGGTGGCTAAAGCACCACCACCCACTGCTACCTAACAGCAGCCAGAAAGACAGAGACTAGCACGCACCGTCACTGCTTATTGAACTCTTTCCACATAAATAGGCACCGTGTGTGTGTGTGTGTTCATTACTCAGTTGTGTCCGACTCTTCGCAACCCTGTGGGCTATAGCTCGCCAGACTCCACTGTCCATGGGATTCTCCAGGCAAGAATACTGGCGTGGGTTGCCATTCCCTTCTCCAGGGTATCTTCCCAACCAGGGATTGAACCTGGGTCTTCCCCATTGGAGGCAGATTATTTACCGTCCAAGCCACCCAGAAAGCCCAATTAGGCACACTTTACCAGGTGAATTAAATGTGATCCTGATTTAATCCTCGCAACAATTCTGTAAAGTAAATAAAATTAACCCTCTTTCAGAGGAAACATAAGTCATATGAGTTCATACAATTGGCAGAAGTTCATTGAACAAGTAAATGACAAAACTTAGGTTAGATTCGTTCATTTATTTGTTCATTCACCAAATTTGAGTAATATTACATGGCAGACACTGTGCTAGTTTTGGGATATTACAGTGAGGAAAACATACTCTCAAGGGGCTTCTATTCTAGTGGGTAAGATAGCGAGTTTTCACAGCACTTGCAAATGACTGATCATTCATTGCATCAGACAAGTTTTAAACCAGCTCAGTTGATCAAAGACAACTTGGATCAGTAAGTATACTTTAGAAAGCCAACCTTTGCTTCTGAAAATCAGCCAGTCCTAAACATACTTACTCTATTAAACCCAACTGGAGTGACAACTAAACACCACTCTAACCTGAGTACTGATGTTTTAATAGATGATACCAACCCCTTTAAACATCTGAAAATCAGTCAGTCCCCAAACTTGGTACTTTTCAAAAATTCTAAAATCAGCAGTATGATTTGTTGAGGGTGATTGGGCCTGGGCTGTATAACTATCTGGTTTTCGAGAATGGAATAATTGCTTTGCTAAACAAGAAGGTAGCTGTATAGACATCGAACTTAAATACTGATATAAAGTTGCATTATGAACTATAGTGAGAGATTTATTCTAAGCATCAGAAATACAGAAAATAAGTATTTATTGCAGAATTCAGGATTTTGAAAAACACTTCTAACTATCAGATTTGGAACAGTAGACTTGTACCAATTGTTTAGTTTATTTCTAACTTCTCAGTCAGGGGGAAGCAGTTAAAAGAAGCAAAAAGGGAAAGGCCAGCAGAGGATCTGAGTAATCCAACTGTGTATAATTGAAAAATTGACTTTGAAAGAATAATAAAAAAAGAAAATACAAAACAAAGGCCTTTATAGAAGACTTTTCCTTGAGTGATGTGTAAAAAATGAGAAATTATAAATAAAATCAAGAAAAATAAATAGGTGAGTTTAAAATACACTTCAAGAAATTTTCAAAAGCAATTGTAGGTATCTTGTACAGCTAAAATAAAATAAGCTTTGTCCTCTCATTTCTTCAATGGGCTAAGACTGAAATAATAAAAAGAAATACATTGGAATTGAAAATTGCCAATTTAGAAAATCTCTAAGTGTGGCAGACACTTATGAAGAATAACAATAAAGCAAACAATGTGGAAATAAAAATAAACTTTGAGCTCTGAGCTCTTTAGATAAAACTACAGCCTCTGAGATAAAATTAAGAACAAATTTTTTTATTATCTAAGAATTAAGAACTCATAAATAAGGACACTTATAAGACATTGAAAGGAAAAGATTCATTGGAAGCGTCAATGTGCCCTATTAGTTAAGAAACAAAAGGTCAGTTCTCCAAAATATGTCCAGTAACACTACTTCAGAGGAAACGTTAGTACCCAACCATTTCCTGTCCTTCTGAATTCACAAGGAGCATGACCCAGAAATATGACTGAACAACACTATAGTTTCTTGTTGATTTGGTTGTATTCTGTTATTATTCCTTACCATCATAGACCATCAGTCCCCTTAGAGTATTGAAACCACTCAAGTAGTGTGAATTTATAACAATTCTAAGCCTTTCCCATGTCTCTACTTTGAGATCATTATCAGAACACTTTTTTCCTTCTCTGTGATTCACTGCTTGTACATGTACTAGAGATTTATTCTGCAAATGGGACTGCCAGATACAATGTTCTGCATAAATATTTTTGTAAAAGTTCCAGACAATTTCTCCTCACACAATCAAATGATAGCTGATCTGGATTTTATGGATAATACACATACTATATATGATTTTAAAAATAGCTGGAGAATTAGCTGTGGTTCTAGAATTACTATGGGAAAAAGACTCTGTGGAGAGAGGCAACGTATTTGTAGCATAATTCAGATGAGTTCAGAGGGATTCTTCTAATCTTTTGCCTAAAATGCTTCAATATTCCCTTAAGACTTAAGCCAAGGAAGGATTTAGACGATTTGTAAGTTGTTTAATAAATAAAGGATCAGTTATAACTTGGATCAGCTCTTATCACTCTCAAAACTATGAAAAACTGGAAAGGACAAACAGAATATCAAAGCTGAAATTATCTAAACTATCAGATGTTCTTGAATTCCTTGGCCTAAAGTAGTATCCTTAGCTCTTACCCTATGCTCTTCCTCCCCAGAAACTTGTAGATTGTCTTCCTATGAATCAGTCATTGGCAGGTTTATGTGACTAGCAATATCTCTTCCATATATATTTTTAATTGTGGTAAAATTTACATGAGATGATATTTATATTTAACTATTTCAAGTGTGGGCCTCCCAGGTGTACTAGTGGTAAAGAACCAGCCTGTCAATGCGGAAGACATAAGAGATGTAGGTTTTAATCTCTGGGTTGGGAAGATTCCCTGGAGGAGGGCATGGCAACCCCTCCAGTATTCTTGCCTGGAGAATTCCACGGATAGAGGAGCCTGGCAGGCTACAGTCCATAGGGTTACAAAGAGTCAGACATGACTGAAGTGACTTAGCACACACACATTTCAAGTGTACAATTTGACAGAGTGCCAAGAATTCTAAGGGAGTACTATAAACAATTTTTATCAACAAATTAGATAACTTAGATGAAGTGGATAGATTCATAGAAAGATACAGACTGCTGAAACTGACTCAGGAAGAAATGGAAAATCTGAATAGTCCTGCACTCAGTAAAGAGCTTGAGACTTAGAGAAAGAACACTGCAAGTAGGCAGATTAGCCAGTCCCCGAGTAGGAAGAGTATTCAATATATTGAGAGAGTGGCATGGAGGCTGATATGGCTACACAAAGTAAATGAATGAAATCATCACTAGGTTAAGTTTCCATAGCATCTTTAACTTCAAATCCTATTGAATTAATGAAATGAAAGTTTATTTTGTGCTGTGTCCATCTTGGGTTGACAAGGACTGTACTCCATGTCATTTCT
Source organism: Oreotragus oreotragus (assembly GCA_006410675.1). Taxonomy (NCBI): domain Eukaryota; kingdom Metazoa; phylum Chordata; class Mammalia; order Artiodactyla; family Bovidae; genus Oreotragus; species Oreotragus oreotragus. Next base: position 220,724 of record SJYX01012700.1, on the reverse strand, counting down.
TATGGATCTAAGCTGATGCCCCCTTATCATTTTATAGTGGTGCTATTTGGAATGTGTAGACACCTTGATTGTTACAGAAGTGAAGTAGACAGGTAGAGTATTGTACCATAACTGTCCTATATTTTGGCCTCACTTAATTCTAGGGAGTTTGAGGAATGTAGTGGAGCTGTAGACATTTTGGTGAGCCCCATTTCCTTTGCAATAGGAAGGGAGGGAGCAGGATCTTTGAAGGCCATTGTAGGGAGTGAATGTGATCGGCAGCCATTGGGTGATTTAATTTATACATGCCAACAGAATCGCTCTGGCTGCTACGGTATATGGAGAATAACTGAAGAAACTAAAGGTAGAAGCAGAGAGAAAGGAGTTCAGAGCCTATTGCAATAACTTGGGCATAAGATGATGATTCCTGCAATCACCATGGGAATGGTGGAGATAATCGAATTGGTCAGATTCTGTGTGTATTTGAGTGTAAGGCTTATGTAGTCTATTGTCTGAAGGCTATATGTAAGAAAAAAAGAGGGTAATTTTAATTGTTTCAGTTTTTGTCTTGAGTTACTAAAAGGCTGGAGGTGTTATTTACTGAGATGGGGAAGATTGCAGGAGGAGCAGATTTGGGGAAAAAACACCAGTTGTTTGACTTTTGACATGTTGAGTCTGAGATGCATGTTAGATATCCAAGTTAAGTTGTGGAGTAGACAGTTGGATATGAATTTGGAGTTTGGAGGAGCTCATAGTTCAAGATAAATTATTGGTCCCATTATCCTTTAGAATTTGAACTTAGGTCCTTTCATTTTAAAGCCCAGTCTCTAAATTGTTTTTATGATTGCTTGGAAAACTAAGTAAAGCAAATGTTTTTGAAATCTTGGAATTAATAAAAATATTATTTATATTGTTCTGTAACTTGCCTGAATTCACATTTACTTTACCTAAAATAATGATATCCTAGTATTGGCTAACCAATCACAATTCCCATTTTGTGTTAAGTTTTGGTTTGACAGTGGTGCCTCACATATGACAGCCTGCATGTTTTATTTTTTTAACCTCAAAATTAGAGAATTGAGAAAAGAATGTCTGTCCTATTTTTCCTGAAAGCAAAAAGTAATTTTGGAGGCATTAAATACACATTATTGACCAATTGTGTATAAAAGAGGAAGCTCCTCTATCAGGTTCTATAATCATGACTGTTTTTTGAAATAATCTCTCTTTTTATTTATTTTTTTTGTCAAAAAGATATTTTTTATTATCCTGGGATACATACATCTCAAATTCTGGGACTTTTCAGTAAAACNGTCACTAAGAGTCAGACATGACTGAGAGACTTAACTTTCACGCATTGGAAAAGGAAATGGCAACCCATTCCAGTGTTCTTGCCTGGAGAATCCCAGGGATGGGAGAGCCTGGTGGGCTGCTGTCTATAGGGATGCACAAAGTCAGACACGACTGAAGTGACTTAGCAGCAGCAGCAGGCTTCAACAGTACGTGATCCAAGAACTTCCAGATGTACAAGTGGGATTTAGAAAAGTCAGAAGAACCAAAGATCAAATTGCCAACATCTGTTGGATCATGAAAAAGCAAGGGAATTCTAGAAAACCATCTACTTCTGCTTCACTGACTACACTAAAACCTTTGACTGTGTTGATCACAACAAACTGTGGACAATTCTTAAAGAGATAGGAATAATACCAGACCACCTGACCTGCCTCCTGAAAAACCTGTATGCAGATCAAGAAGTAACAGTTAGAACTGGAAATGGAACAATGGACTGGTTCAAAATTGGGAAAGGAGTACATCAAGGTGGTATATTGTAACTCTGTTTATTTAACTTCTATGTGGCATTCATCATGTGAAATGCCAGGCTGGATGAATCATAAACTAGAATCAAAATTATTGGGAGAAATATCAATAACCTCAGATATGCAGATGACACCAACTTTATGGCAGAAATTGAAGAGAAACTAAAGAGCCTCTTGAAGAAAGTGAAAGACAAGAGTGAAAAAGCTGGTTTAAAACTCAACATTCAAAAAATGAAGACCTTAGCATCCGATCTCATCACTTCATGGCAAACAGATGGAGAAAAAGTGGGAGCAGTGGCAGATTTTATTTTCTTGGGCTCCAAAATCACTGCAGATGGTGACTAAAGCCATGAAATTAAAAGATGCTCCTTGGAATAAAAGCTATGATCAACCTACACAGCATATTAAAAAGCAGAGATGTCACTTTGTAGACAAAGGTCTGTATAGTCAAAGCTATGGTTTTTCCAGTAGTTATGTCTGGATGTGAGAGTTGGACCATAAAGAACGCTGATGCTAAAGAACTGATGCTTTCAAACTGTGGTGATGGAGAAGACTCTTGAGAGTCCCTTGGACTGCAAGAGGATCCAAGCAGTCCATCCTAAAGGAAATTAGTCCTGAATATTCATTGGAAGGACTGATGCTGAAGCTAAAGCTCCAATACTTTGGCCACCTGATGTGAAGAGTTGGGTCATTTGAAAAGACTCTGATGATGGGACAGACTGAAGGCAGGAGGAGAAGAGGATGACAAAAGA
>SJYX01012700.1:201280-212388 GCA_006410675.1 Oreotragus oreotragus | reverse complement strand
ATTGAGCTGAAAAACTCAATAAATAGGTTAATCAGCTATTAGATCTCTCAAGAAAAGACTTCTGAATTGTGAAACTAACAAAACCACTCAGAATGCAGTTCAGAGATAAAGAGATAGGAAAATGGAAGAAAAATTAAGAGGCATGGAGGAAAAAATTAAACGCTCCAACATTAATAAGAGTTCTAGGAGAGGTTAGAGAGAATGATGCAGATTTAATGTTTTAAGAGATGATGGCTGAATTTTTTTTCAGAATTGAAGAAAGTCATGGTTCCTCAAATATAACAAGCAACATTAAGTTGCAAGCAGGATTTGAAAAAACAAGGCCATACCCAGCACGTCTATAAACTATCATAAAAAAGAAGCCAGGTGCTTATTCTATTTTAGGTAATTTTACTGATAATAGGCTTCTCACAGCAAAACGTAGATGCCAGATATCAATTAAATAATTTTTGTAGTGTCCTATGAGGAAGCAAATGGGGATTCCCTTCCCACATAAAATATTGGTCAGGCATGGGAGTGAAATGTAGACAAATGTGATATGCAAAGACTAAGAATTTATTATTCAGTTTATTGTTTATTATTCTTTCTGTGGAAAGACCTACTGATAGGTTTATTTCAGTAAGAATCAAAAAGGAAAAAGTAGGAGACAAATAAAAGAGGAAAGTATGATATTCAGTGCAAATTAAGGTTGACGGTTTCCCCTCTTACCCCCTCCACCCACGTTCTTCAGCCCTTCAATAACACAGTGAGAGCTGGAGGCTGTTTGGGTTAAAGCCATGCTAAGGTCCTTTTCTGTTGGGGGGGGCATTAAGAATTTTTTATAGAGATATAATTGACATATAAGGTTATATTAATTTCAGATATCCCACATAATAATTTGATATATGTGTATATTGTGAAATGATCATCACAGTAAGCCTAGTTAATCCATCACCATAGAAAATTACAAATAATTTTTTCTTGGGATGAGAACTTTTTAAGATCTACTCTCTTAGCAGCCTTCAAATATAGAATGCAGCATTATCAACTACAGTCACCAAGCTGTACATTACATCCAAGAGTTTGATTAAAAAGAGAATTTGCTAAAAACACATATTAAGTTTGAGAGCAAACAGAGAGAATAGAAAGAATTGAGAAGTGGAATGAAACCAACCTCTGAACTTTGTGGTAATTCCACTTTAACGATATACTTTTTAGTCTTGACCTCCATGTCCTGGTTAAAATGAAGCCTGGTTTCTCTCCAGTTCTCTCTTTAAAACAGTTCAAGTGATTGGTTCTTTCTTTTCAACTCACCCAGTTTCTAAGCAAAAGACAGTAATATCCTTCAGAAAAAAGTTAAGAATACAGACACTCCCCTAAGCTATCTGTACATGTTGTGGGTTAGGGAAATGTCTTGTTAAACCTCATTTAACTGAAGGGATATGGGTTTGTTTTGCAGAAGGGAAAGGAAATGCTCAAAAAATGAAGTGTTTCAAAAATGACAGCAATGATAGCTTACTATTTATTATATGCTTATGCCAAATATACTATATTTTAACTCTAAAAATGACCTTACACTTTAGATATCTTTAACCTCATTTTAAGGATGTGATGATGGAATAGCTCATAAAAGGGAACCCTGAATTTGAGCCTGTTTTTGGAGGGACAGTAATCTTGAAGCGGGATCTTATTTCTCTGTCCAGGGATTGAACCTAGCCACCAGTCCACCGTGGGCTAGAGGCTAGAAGCAAAATTCCCTGATTCTTACCCTGTCTGAAACCAAGAATGTTTCAAGGAGGCAAAAACTGCAAAACAGGCACACAGTTTATTTTTAGAGACACAGCACAATGCATGGGAGAACACACAGATAAACAGTTTATTTATGTGAGAAGCAAGGCAGAGATACACATCCAGAAAGGATTGTGGGTGTCCTGAATGAGTAGTGTAATAAAGAAGTGGTTTACATCACTTTTATAGGACAGCCCTTCTGGGTCTTATGTTTACATTTGGCCAATTATCTTGTCTCTTTCTCCGCATTTGACTGGTCCTAGGACCCTCCCCAAGACGCATGTGCAACTTTTTTCTAAAATGGACTGCACCGTAAAAGGGCTATGGGTGCATGTCCACACTCATTATGGGGTGGGACCCCATCCCTTTTTGATCCCCAAGAAGCCTCCCAGTGCATGTGCAGACAAGGAAATATTGACCTCAGGAGGTCTTAACCTTAATCTCTTTACTTTCAGTTCAGTTCAGTTCATTCACTCAGTCGTGTCTGACTCTTTGCAACCCCATGGACTGCAGCATGCCAAGCTTCCCTGTGCATCACCAACTTCCCTGTCCATCTTGTTCAAACTCATGTCCATCAAGTTGGTGATGCCATCCAACCATCTCATCCTCTGTTGTCCCTTTCTCCTCCTGCCTTCAATCTTGCCCAGAATCAGGGTCTTTTCCAGTGAGTCAGTTCTTCGCATCAGATGGCCGAAGTCTTGGAGTTTCAGACTTAGCATCAGTCCTTCCAATGAATATTCAGGGTTGATTTCCTTTAGTATTGATTGGTTGGATCTCCTTGCAGTCCAAGGGACTCTCAAGAGTCTTCTCCAACACCACAGTTCAAAAGCATCATTTCTTTGGGCCATAGCTCAGCTTTTGCCACTAGCTTTGTCCTTGGAGTGTCTGTATGAGAATAAAGCTTGACTTTCACTCCACTTGACAAACACCAGGTGTCCCAACCCAGGGGCCCATCTATCTCCTTCCTCAAGCCCAGGCACTTCCAATTTTACTTCTTCATTCTCTGTAAGCTGTTATGCTGTGTTTTCAATAATATTCTCACACATAAGTCTTGTTCTAATGTTTGATATATCTTGATCTTTTGAAACTAAGGGAGAAATCAGAGTACAAAGCAGAATACACAGTTTTATATTCTTCAGTAGTGTTTTTCACTTAGTTTTTGACACACTATGTGATGTATAGAACGAAAAGAATTTAAAATAGGGCTTGTCCACAGTAGGCTAACTCTTTAATTTTCTTAAGAACATTAGTGGATCTTTAAAAGGCATTCTACTTTGCTGTTTGGTATGTCCATAGTTTTATCTTTTTGTTGGAGGGATAGTTGGTGAGTAGTAGATTCTCTTGAGGGCTTCTTAGGTGGTGCTTTTTGGTAAAGAACCCGCCTGCCAGATGTGGGTTCTATCCCAGGGTTGGGAAGATCCCTTGGAGAAGGGCAGGGCAACCCACTCTAGTATTTTTACCTGAAGAATTCTATAGACAGAAGAGCCTGGCAGTTTATAGTCCATAGAGTCTCAAAGAGTCAGACACAACTGAAGCAACACACACACGCAAGTTCTCTTGAAGAGACAGAACTAAAATTATATATACATATATATATATATATTTGCTGCAAAAACCTTTACTGTTTCCATATATCTAAGTCAGGGAAGAGAGCTCCAGGGTAAAAGCTGCCTGTGGCTACAGAGAGGGGCTTCAGGCAGAAGCCCGGATGCCAGGGGGCCTCCTCAGAGGCCTCTGGTCTTTGGAGGCTCCTGGTCTGTCTTGAGGGTGAGCCTTTCGGAGAAAGACTCCCCCAGCCCAGCCCTGGGGGCCACCAGCCTGCTGAGGAGGGTCAGGTGGTCGCCCATCATCTTGATGGGCGACCATCAAGCAGTTTCAGCTGCTCCTCCAGGACACGGCTCTCCAGAAAGTCACGGAAGTGAGCGTCTACATGGCAGAACGAGGGCAGGAAGACCCAGAAGGGCCTGGCTCAGATTCCCCTCCCCGAGAACGGCGGCTTCATAGCAACCTGGGTTTTACCCGACTCATCTTGAGAAGCTTCTGCATGTCCTGGAAAACGGCACAGCTGCAACACTGATTTTGCATTTTCCAGAGACTCTTGGTGCCCTTGAACTTCTCCTCAGCAGAAAATACTAGCCCACACCACCCAGAGCCACATTGTTGCTGCTGATAGAGAATCCCAGAGAGAGGGAAGTGCCCGCAGATGCGTGCTGAACCAGCAGTGGGTGGCGGCCTCCACTGCAGTGGAATAATTATGACAAATACCAGAGCTCATAGTTGACAGTAAGTTAAATTAAATTTAGTTAAATTCAAAAAATGGTGTTGGCTAGTCCTGGAGGCCAAGGAGAGCTGAGTGGTTGATTATAAAGGTTGTGCCTAGAGAAAAGTTTGGAGGGTGGTTGGAGGCTGGAAGAAAGGGAGTCCATGGGTTGATTCCTCCAAACACTGTTGAAGCAAAAGACAGATTTGAGGGACTGCTGAGCCACTGCCTTAAGTGATCTTAAAAAAAAAAAAAAAAAGAATCACATTATGGTAAACCAGATTTTAAAGAGGCAGTAACTTATTAAAGTCTAAATGAAAACTCCTCTATTAAAGGGGGTACCATTACATGACATCATGCTCTCTGAATGCTGGGAGTTAGAAGTGTGGCGGCACCTCTGAGCTCTAACCAGCACAGAGATAGAAAAAACCGTTTGTCTACATTAATGTTCCTCAAGCTGCTGTTGAGAAAACTGTATGAAAATGGAGAAAACTTGTCCATGTGAATCCAACCCTACCTAAGAGAACGGCCTCAGGGCCTCCTAGATGCAGAAGCCGTATTCTGATGCCAGAGCACATATAAATTGTTCAGTCTCTTCATCAGAGCTTGGCTTCGCATATAGATTTCTCCACAGGGAAGAATATACTGAGCAACAATCTGGCTGTTACATTAGTCTCTTATGAATTTGAATTATGCTCTTTTGTTTTTGAGAAACTAATCTCTGCCTAGGATATTCACAAAATCCAATTTCTGAGCCTTTAAAACTTAAGTCCCATTTTTGAATTGGGGTGCTCTCTTCTGGGGCCTCTGAGTCTCTCCCTAGTGATGAGCATATCTGGACACATCCCCTCAATATATACAAGTCTTCTGGTTCATCTGTGTTTTACTGTTGTTGTTTCATTTGTTCTCTATGTGTTCACATTTATCCAGTATGAAATTGTTGTTTTCAGCCTCACTCTCTGATTTGTGGGGGTAGGGGGCGTGGATTTCCAGAATCAACACTTGTAAATTTAAAAGAATATGATGTTCATTGGAAACAAAGAAAAACTTACATGGTAAGCCTAAAATGAAAATTCATTAAATTCACTTAAACTCTACAGTTAAGTGCCTGTGACAGCACAAATTTCTAATCCTTGCATGGCATACATGTGTTGCTTTTGTTTTCAGAGAGCAAGAGGCTGTGAATTTAACTTTAAACTTTGATCCTCAAAGGCCTCTCTTTTAGAATACTGAGTTGTAAAAATTTAGGAACTAAACTTTGGGTTTATGTGTGCTAAAAAGATAAGCTTTCTGTTGCTCACTAGTCCATTGGAACTGACTGATAATGGATTAGAAACATAATGTAACAGAGTTATGTGATATTTATTTTGCAAATAGCGTGGTGTGAAAAAACAATTGATAATATGTAAAATGAACACTTGAAATGTTGACTTTCTATGATTTTTACATGTCTTTTGGTGTGATAACCACTGGAAGAATTAATCTTCACATTTAAATGAACATACAAAGAATACAAGATCTAGGAATAAGGGGTCATAGAAAGTCAGACAGAATGGTGTAATTAAAGTTTCTAAGGGTGAGAGATGGCTGACATTGAGCGTGTTCAGGAAATCTCTTTTGGGGGGATTTATAGTGCTTCCCAGGGAGCACATTTGTAATCCCACTGCATTGGGGTTATACACATATAATACAAATAATGAAAAGGGGTTACACCACCAGAACGACAGAGCCCCCTACAAGAAGAGCCAAATGTCAAGAAGAGGCCAGGCCTCCCATGTGAATTCTAGTTCTCTTTTTGACTTTTCGTCTTGTGCCTCCTGTCTGAATCGCACACACGGTGGTTTCATGTTCTTATATCTCACACTGGTGTTAGTCATCTGACCCTCCCTCTCCTCAGCTAAACTTGGAGGGTAATAACATCTACCTTTAGTCTCAGGAGGGTCAAATGATTCAGTGCATACATGGCATTTAGAGTAGTACCTGGCAGGTAGAAAACATTCAAAAGTTCCTCTACCTCTTCCTCACTGTATCACCTTATCATCAAATCACACTTCTTTTGGAGAAAAAGGAAACAGTTTCTTTCTTCAAACTGGAAAACAGGCTAAATTAACTTGTATTTCTTCTGTTCAGATATCCTACATACGAGTTTGCTAGGAGATGCAATAAGAAAATACCACAGACTGGGAGGTTTAAATAACAGAAATTAATTTTCTCATACTTCTGGAGGCTAGACTTCTGAGGTCAAGGTGTTGGTAGGTTTGGTTTCTGCTGAAGCCTCTCTGCTTAGCTTGCAGATGGCTCCCCTCTTGCTCTGTGCTTAACTGACCTTTTCTTGGTGCATGCTCGTCTCTGGTGTCTCTTCCTCTTCACATGTGGTCACCAGTTCTCTTGGATTAGGGCCCATACTTATGACCTCATTTAATCTTAATTACCTCTTTAAAGGTCCTATCTCTAACTACAGTCACATTGGGGATTAGGGCTTCAACATATGAATTTTAGGGGCCACAGTTTGGTCTGTAAAACCCTATAAGAGATTTTAAGGCTTGCATTTAGGTGAACAGTTACAAGCATGACTTCCAACCTTCTTGAAGATGTTCACAGGTGTTTTGGCCTCAATTAAGGTAAATACATAGCTCTGTTCAGTCACTCGTATTACATTAGCTCTTCAATATTCCTGTGTTGAAAGCAGCTTCATTTTCTTGATCATGAAGTAAAAGGTAGGCAGTACCTTTAGGATGCCAGGCTGAGTGCCCAAGTGTAATCAGACCTCCTTTCAGGGCCTGGAGGAGTCAGAGGTATTTACTGTCCTATAGAGCTCTGCAGTGGGATTCCCAGGTGGCTCAGTAGTAAAGAATCCACCTGCCAATGCAGGAGTCTCTGAAGCCACAGGTTCATCTCTGGGTCAGGAGGATCCCTTGGAGGAGGAAATGCAACTCACTTCAGTATTCTTGCCAGAAAAATCCCATGGACAGAGGAGACTTGTGGGCTGCAGTCTGTGGGGTTGCAAAGAGTTGGGCACAATTGAACAAGCACACACAGAGATCTGCAGTGGGGATTTACTTTAAAAATAGGACAAAGTAAGCAATTTGCTGCTGCTGCTAAGTCACTTCAGTCGTATCCAACTCTGTGCGACCCCATAGATGGCAGCCCGCCAGGCCCCTACATCTCCGGGACTCTCCAGGCAAGAACACTGGAGTGGGTTGCCATTTCCTTCTCCAGTGCATGAAAATGAAAAGTGAAAGTGAAGTAGCTCAGTCGTGTATGACTCGTAGCGACCCCATGGACTGCAGCCCACCAGGCTCCTCTGTCCATGGGATTTGCCAGGCAAGAGTGCTGGAGTGGGATGCCATTGCCTTCTCCGAAGCAATTTGAAGGTACATTTATTGAGTTCCAGGTCCTTCTGTGACTCCCACAGTAGTTGTGTATTTGACAAGGTAGAAGTTCAATTTATTTATTTTTGCCAGAGGACCTAGTGGTAGGTGGACCTAGAAGTCTGTGGAAAATGGGTAAGTCAGTTAGCTTAAGTAGCACCTGGGTTCACAGGTTCATAACTAAGTTCAAAGTTATGGTGTGCCAGTTAGGCATTAACTGAGATGACCCCCACAGAGGCCACTCAAAGTGCATAAAGAAGAGAGACTGATAGGCTGGCCTCCATCCCATACTAGGTCATCAACAGAAAACAATGCTTTCGTGTTTGACCACAGGGGGTCCAGGACTTACCTGAGCAAATCCCTTGGGTGACAGGTTAGGATTTGGAGACTGGCTGCATGAGGGAGTCTGAGGAGTTGTGTCCTGAGGTGCCAGGCCACATTAGGTCCAGGGTGTCATTGGCTGAGGTCACCCAAAGTGGAATGTTGTCATTCTTTCATTTTCAGGCCCTGGGACAATCCTGTTTGTTCAGGTTCCAAACTCTTTGCTATATAAAAACTCTCGGGTTTTCCAGCGCTAACTGCCACACCAGGTCTCTGGATTGGAAAGTGGTGCTCATTCAGAAGCATCAGCCCCTCCTGGGTGATGGAGGACAGTGCCTGAGATCTAGAGTTAGTGGGTAGGTAGGAGATAACACTGTCTTAGTGAACCCCAGCCAACCCAGAGAACTCCTTGGACATTTTACAGAAAAGGGCATTCTGTAATGTAGGCACACAGGATTGGGGGTTGACCATCGAGATATGTTAAACATTGGGACAGTCTGGTGTGATTCCTCAAATTGGAAATACTACCTTTTGTGGAGAGGTGGGTACATGTGCTGAATCAGAAGTGTGCCTGGCCTTATGTCATTCCAGATCTTTCAGTAGTTCCCAGTTACTGTATTCAAGGATGAGACTGGCATGCCCTTGCCTGGAATGCAGGCCCCCATGTAATGTGTCCTTGGCCCTGTTCTGTTCAGCCTTACTTCTTTACATTATTGGCGCCTTCTATGCTCTTGCCAGAGGTACCTTTACCCATGCTCTTTCCTGTGCAGGGAAAGCTAACCACCCTCCTAACCAAGTGCCTAGTCATCCCACATGACCTGAGTCAGTGATCTTCTGGAGGGAGACATCTCTCAACCACTTTGTTATCATTTTGTATCCTGCCCCCAACCTTTTTTAAAAAACAAACAAACAACAACAACAAAAAAAAAACCTAAAGCTGGCTTCCTTAAGCTTCAGCCTCCACCAAATCTGGATACAGACCAAGACATAAAAACTAGGCCTGAGATTCAATCATAAGGGTTGCAGAGCTACAAAGGAGATTGAATATTCATCTTTTATATGAACATTCCTAAGTTAAGTCAGGGTCTTGCTTGGGAAGTAGTGAGTATCAAATAGATTTTAAGCTTCTTTACTTCTACTTCCTCTTCTAAAATGTTAGATCCTTAAGAACGGTCATTTCATTTTCCAGTTCCTTCTGTCAAGCAGAGAGCATGGCACTTTGTAAACCCTTAGACAAAATTTGCAGACTAAGTTAAGGTGTATATGCAAGGTGTATGAGCTAGGTATATGAAGTATGATACCAAACTTTGAGACATTTGGATCAGACCTGTTCAGTGGGAATATGTGAGCAACCAGGTTAAACTTTTCTAGAAGCTTTAAAAAACTAGAACGATACAGGTAAAATTAATTTTAATAATCTATTTTATTTAACTCAAGATATCCTAACTTTTACCATTTCAACAAGTCGTCTGTAGATAGATGTATAAAGTGATTACTGAAATAGTTTACCTTCTTTCCTCATGCAAAATCTTTGCAATCTGTTGTGTATTTTATACTTAAGGCACATCTCAGCTTGGATTCACTTCATTTCAAATGTTCAACAATCACATGTGACTTGTGCCTGCCACTTTGGGCAGCACAGATGTATGGTTTTAAAAACAGTGACAGGAAGAAGAAAATGCTTTTGATCCAGTGATTTAATGATGGTTGCATCATTGACTTCTAAATTCTAATAATATTTCTTGCCTCTGAAAGTCACATTAATTTTGTCAAAATGCCCTCCTCACCAAAACCTTCCAGTAGATGGAGAGTAAAAATGTACAGGTATCAGTATTTAAATGTAAATGTGGAGGTCATAGTATTTTTAGAGCTGCAGTAGAAGAAATGCAGCCTCCAGGGGTCAGGTGTTTTTAACATGCAAATGGCATTGTGAAGTCCTGAAAGAGATAGAGTTCTCATTTATGAATCATTATAATAACTCCAAGACCCTTCATTTCAGTGCAGAATTTTCTGAGCTCATTATGTGAAAAGGATCGTATTGTCTAGTACATTCTGTCTCAGGAAGCTCATCTGCTCCTACTCCAGTTGATGTGAAAGCTATATGTTTACATGAGAAAAACTTTCATTAGACATTCCTGGTGGTAAATTTTGTAGTCAGGGAGCCCTGTGTAAATCACTGGTGTGGCTTTGCTGACTTCCTAGTCAAACTCAGGCTGTGTGTCACTGCACGCAGCAAATTAAATTTCGATGAGCTTGGGAAAGTAATTGGGCTGTGAATGTTACCCATTACTCAGAGAATTGTAAATGTCCGGAAATGAACCCAAACGATGTAAAATCCAATTAATGTTTTCGGGGCAAGCAGGACCATAGAGATATAGAACAGTCAGGGACCTATGGCCAACCCCTAATATTTCACAAGAAGAGGCCCAAGCCCCTGAGGGGCTTGAGTGGCTTCACTAAGGTCGGATAAGTCATTTCAGTGGCAATTGGGACTAGGATCCATTTCTACTGACTCCTTAGCTCTATTTCCCTGCACCTCCTCCTATCTGCAGCTTTGGTCATTTGCCTGAATTTTGTTATCTCAGAAAGGAGAAGGAGAGGCAGAAAAGGCAAAAACTGTCAGCACTTGCTCTTTCCATTATTATGTAGCATATGATGATTGTTCCCATTTCCTGCCACAGCAGAATAGAAACATAACATTTTATAGGTAAATGTCAGTTTGGGGAGAAATACTATTTTGTTGAGCCAGAAGTTGATGGAAGTAAAATGCAAAAAAAAAAAAAGAGTGGGTCAGATAACAACTAAAGTGATCTGGAACAAGAAGGGCCATTCTGCTGGAGCTCAGCCTTTGAGAGAGGCCAGTTGGTAGGTGCTCTGCTGCTGCTGCTGCTAAGTCACTTCAGTCGTGTCTGACTCTGTGTGACCCCATAGACAGCAGCCCACCAGGCTCCCCCATCCCTGGGATTCCCCAGGCCAGAGTGCTGGAGTGGGGTGCCATTGCCTTCTCCAATGCATGAAAGTGAAAAGTGAAAGTGAGGTCGCTCAACCATGTCCGACTTTTTGCAACCCCATGGACTGCAGCCCACCAGGCTCCCCGGTCCCTGGGATTCCTCAGGCAAGAGTGCTGGAGTGGGGTGCCATTGCCTTCTCCAATGCATGAAAGTGAAAAGTGAACATGAAGTTGCTCAGCCATGTCCGACTGTTCGCGACCCCATGGACGGCAGCCCACCAGGCTCCCCCATCCCTGGGATTCCCCAGGCCAGAGTGCTGGAGTGGGGGGCCATCGCCTTGTCCATGGTGGGTGCTCAGTCAGTATTGATTTGGTAGATCACTTAAAAGATATGACAGAGGAAGGAGAGGGATTTCGGTGGTCCTTTANCCCACCCACT
>SJYX01012700.1:188780-198780 GCA_006410675.1 Oreotragus oreotragus | reverse complement strand
GGGATTTTCCAGGCAAGAGTACTGGAATGGGGTGCCACTGCCTTCTCCAGGTATTACCATTATTAGCATGCTTTATTTGGGCTTAATTCACCTCTACCTCTCTCTAGGGTTACCATCTTGAGGTAAACTGTACATCCAACGAGTACAACTCAACGATGCAAACAAAACACTTAATGTTTTATCCCTCTGTCCTTAACATTTATTCGTAGGTGATAATCTCTTCATACCATTTCTCTCCCTCCATGAAAACTATGGAAGCCATGAACTTTTATGTTCATTCTTCACGAAGAGACAGTCCTGCAATCCCTTTGTGTTGCAAACACACCCTTGATTTTAACAATTTGAATCTTCAGACCTGAAGAGTAATCAAAATTTCCTACCTAACTTGTTTGTGGTAAGCAGATTTCTAAGAATGACCTCTGACACCCTCAGTCTTGTTTTAAAATTAATTTATTTTAATTGGAGAATAATTGCTTTACAATATTGTGATGGTTTTTGCCATACATCAACATGAATTGACCACCGGTATACATGTGTCCCCCCAATCCTGAACCCCCTCCCACTTCCCTCCCCACTCTATCCCTCTGAGTTATCCCAGAGTCCCGGCTTTTGGTGCCCTGCTTCATGCATCAAACTTGCACACCCTCAGTCTTATATTAATATAATCCTTTTTCTTTAGAGTGTGGGTGAGATCTGGCAATATGATGAGTTTTGTGTTCTCATGATGGTGTTACTTTTTATAGCAAAAGGGCTATTTTTCTGGTGGGGCAAATCTAAGCACATGACCCCGTTAAAGGCAGAATTTTCTCTTGCTGGAAGTAGAGGGGAAGTCAGAGAGATTCTAAGCCTGAGAGGGAGTCCTTGTGCTGTTGTTGCATTTGAGGATAGATGGGGACACATGCAAGGACCAGAGAGCTGGAAGGAGCTGAGAGCATTTCCTAGCCAACAGCTAGGAAATGGGGACCTTAGACTTATAGCCACATGGAACTAAATTCTGCCAACAACCTAATGAGTTTGGCAGTGGATTCCTTTCCAGAGCCTCAAGATAAGAACGTAGCAGGCTGAGGCTTTGATTTCAGCCTCATAAGACCCTAGTGGAGAACCCAGCTGAGCCATGCTGAACTTCTGACCTCTGGAACTGGTAGGTAATAAGTGGATGTTGTTTTAAGCTGCTAAGATTGTGGTAATTTGTCATACAGCAGCAAACTCATACAATTTAAAATCCCTCCCAGCTAGGCCTTCAGTGGAGAAGGAGGCGGGGGGCTCTTGGCTTTCCTGCTCTTCTCTCCAGGCTTACCTTCTCCCCGAGCCAGCTTCTGTTTTACTGGGGATAAGGAGAGTGGATAGAGTGGGAGCGAGAAGATATAAGGAATAGGGCACTTCTTACTTGGCTGGTAGCTTCTGCTTTCTGGCCCTGCAGAGGGTTGCCACTGGCTGTGTTGTGGGCATTATGAAGGAATTTTGGAGGTTCTTTTCTCTCTTGTAGAGCTTTCTGGGCCTGGACTGGTGCTTTTCTATCCCGAGCAACTGTAAGAAATTCTTGTGTGTCTTGCTGTACTAAGTGACCCATTTTTGGCCCACATGAAACATATGGTCCCCACCTCCCACTTGCTGTAGTGAACACTGGGCTGCAGATGCCTCCCTGTGGCCATGTACTCCTGTCTTTGCTGTTGAAACAGTTACCTCCTCCCTCACGTTTTATACTGTGGGCTGGAGTAAGGCCTTGGTCCATAGTTTGCTTTGTCTTTCTCAAGGACGAATCAAGCACCAGCTCTTACTGTGTCTCAGTGATGGGAAATCCATTTTGAAGCTCTCTGAAGTGAACCCTTGCAGATTCCCTCGCTAGACATGTGGAGAGAAGGCAGCTTCCTCCTCTTGTTCCCCACAGGGACATGTGGTGCGGTGGGACAAGGCTGTGGCTTTGCATGATTCTGAGGCACAGCATTCATATTTTAGTCTGTATATTCAGAAACTTCTGGAACTCTGGAACATGTTGAAGACAGAGAACACAATCAGAATGGTACCCCCTGGGTTGTATGGTGGGTTCCCCCCGTGGTGGGCTCCCCTGTGGTGGGATTCACTGTGAGCACAGCCTTCTTCAGAAAGAAACTTTTACCAGTCCTCTCTCTCTACCTCCTCTCCCCTTTTATTTTCTCAAAGTGGGTGGCTGGATTCCCAACTGGTGGAACAGGTTCTCCTAGGATGCCTTACAGGAGGTTGTGTTTCACTCTAGCTTGAGTATCTTGTCACAGGAGCGTCTTATTGAGAAATGTGGTATGAAGGGTCACGCCTTTCTAGCTGAGCATCCACAGCACTCACCAGAGAAGGCACTGAGAGGGTTGATTTTTAACAAAAAGCACGATTGGATTTCCCAGCTGTGCTGCCCTCTCCCCACACTTGCTAGTCAACAGGTTCTTTTGCTTGCTGGGAGCTGGAGCTGCCAGTGGCCAGAAATTTGTTTCTGGTCATATATCCCTGGAGGCTTTGCTTTCCTATCTCAGGCCTCAGTCAACTTTGCTGCTGGTCATTTGTGCCCATGTCGAAGTTCTTCTCAGTCCTGAACTGTTCTTACTCTATGTGTGGCTGCGCGCGTGTGTGTGTGTGTGTGTCTGTCTGTCTCTTTAAAATCTGTACTTTCCCTCTTTGAAATGCTGGAATCTTGGTGGTGTCTCATTCAGGAAACCCAGTCTGGCCAATGTCCGTGATTACTCTCTCCTGCTTTCGCTCACCCACTGCCTACACGTCCTTCCTCTTGGCATCTGCTTACTTTGTGCCAGGCTAGGCCATGGGAGAGGAGTTTGTTGGCAAAACCTGTTGATGGGGAACGTGCATTCAGATGGTGAAGTGGCTATTTGACACAGCTGACCCTCTTCATGTGGGTCACCTGCGTTGCCAGAAACACAGGCATCTTATTCACGAAACTTAAAGCAGCCATTCTGAGTGATTGAGTGAGTGTCAGCTTCACAGGTTTGGGTAAGTGTATGGTTTAAGCAGCCACTGATTTTCTAGTCTAGAAGATCACACCTGGGCAGCTTGCCTGAGGGCATCTGAACATTTTTCTTTTCCTATCTGAGTCCTAACCTATTACTCTGACGCCCAATTAGATTGATAGTTACTACCATTCTCTTCCCTGCTTTTTATCAAAATAGGCCTAGGAACCACATGTTCACACTATATACATGACAGCTTAAGGTGTTAGCAGTCTCAGTATGTTCAAAACATAGTCTAAAATTTCTGACATCAATCCAGTATAATAAAGTAATAGGTGAGAATTGGATGATTTGTGTGTGTGTGTTGTGTGTGAGCACATGTGTGTGCCCTGGGCCAGAATTAAGTATCTACTATCACACAAGTCAAGCTTTTGTTGCCTCTCTTCTTTTCTTCTTGGGCAGATGGGTAGGTAGACCTTTGCCTTGGTAGAAATTGAAGATCCTCCCAAAGACTGAACAACCGTGCTTCCTACTCAAGGGCCTGATTTTTTCCAGGAAAATCTGTCATTTAGGTCAGAGATATATGAAATTCCTCGTATTTAACCTTTTAAAGTTCATAGTGAGCTTCCCCGGTGGCTCAGTAGTAAAGGATCCACCTGCCAATGCAGAAGATGCAGGTTTGATCCCTGGGTCAGGAAGATACCCTGGAGAAGGAAATGGCAACCCACTTCAGTATTCTTGCCTGGAAAATTCCATGGACAGAGGAGCCTGGCACGTAACAGTCCACGGGGTTGCAAAGAGTTGGATGTGACTTAGCGACGAAACAGTAACAAGGGGCCCTAGTTCAGTGCTTGGTCAGCGAACTAGGATCCCACGTGCCACAATGAAGACCCAGCAAAGCCAAAATAAAAACCAAGGACAGGACAGATCACATGTTGAGTTTACAGTGAAAACACTAGAGAAAGGATCCAAAGGCAAATGCGAAAACCGCCTCATCGGCTTAAGGCCGCTGCCCTGTTTCCTGTTAGCTTTTCAGTCTGGCCTGTGAATGGGTGCTGTCACTTGTCTTCTGTTGGAGTAGCGGGAGCAGCAGCATGAAGCGTGTTGTCACCTAAAGTAGCCTCTGCACTCATTTTGCACCAGAAAGAATACCAGGGCTTGCTTCATTTTAGGTAAACAGGCACACCCTGGCTGTACACGGTATCAGAGGGCAAGGGACAAGCAGCTTCTAAGCTAATGATGAGACAAGAGATAGGATTCTTTGATAAGTGATTCTCATTGTGGACACAATAAAGTATTCCCACAGCTTCAGAAATCAGCCTACTTTGCCAAGGAAATAGAAGGGAATTAAAAATAGGAAGACAAACCTAAAACAAAGTAACAATATACAAAGCAATAATAATGTTACTGCTAATTGTTCTCCACATGAAAACCTGAAAGCTTTACACCGTCTTTCTTAAAAGGGAGGATGGTTTTGGTAAATTGGGATTGGTATAAACCAGACTGCTTTACAGTGAATGCTTCAGTAAAGACTGTATTTGGAAAAGGCATAAACTCTCAATGCATCATAAGGCAAAGGGCTGTAGGGAATAGTCTAATAAAAGGAAAAAAGTCTGCTCAATGAAAACACTTTACAAGTGAATATATATTCACTCTAAAAGAGATATCTTAAAGTCTAACAGAGGTACCATTCAGGTGGCAATAGTATCTCCCTTTGGCCCTAGTAGCGAGCCAAAATGGGAAGGAGTGCAATGTGTGGGAAATTATAACCACTTTATTCCCACATTAACTAGATTTTCTTGTTCTGTAAACACATGTACATCTGATGTTCCCATCCAGGCTGTTTGTTGTAGGGGGAGTGCACACTTTCTCTCATGTTAACCATTTGGTCGCTCAATGAAAAGCATCACCATTGCCCTTTGCACCCATTTAGCACCTCTGAAAGTCACTACATGGATTTAGTGATTAATAAGGATTGATTTTTTTCTTGCCAGCTTAATCGTCACACTTGAGTGGGGCTGATGTAGACCCAGCAGTGCTTAACTAGCCCATGGGACTGAGAAACCGTATTTTAAAGCCAGGCTTGTAATGGAAGAAGCCTTCTAGATGAGGCAGCCTGCTGAGGTGAACTCAGACATGTGGTAGGTGCAGTTTTTTAATCAGGTCCAAGGAGCATGTTTGGGAAGTCGATGTTGGCTCAAAAAGACATGTGCTCTTCCCAGACGTGGGAAAACTGCTGTCTGTTGCTCTAGGACGTGGGTTAGATAGGGAGACAGCTCAACATGAGTCCTCTGTGATATGAAAGTGAAGTGAGTGTTAGTCGCTCAGTCGTGTCTGACCGTTTGTGACCCCGTGGACTGTAGCTTGCCAGGCTCCTCTGTCCATGGAATTCTCCAGGCAAGAACACTGGAGTGGGTAGCCATTTCCTCCCTCAGGGGATCTTCCGCATCTAGGGACTGAACCCAGGTCTCCTGCATTGCAGGCAGATTCTTTGCCATCTGAACCACCAGGAAAGCCCTGGTGATGTGGTCTTGCCTTATTACTTAGGACAAATTCTTGCTTCAGTCTAGAAGGTGGGAGTGTTATACCACATAATTTTATATAAGTGCCTTATTTGGTTTTTTTTTTGTATTTTTGGTAAATTTAACATTCTTTAGGGTCCACTTTAAAATGCCAAACTCTTTATTATTCTTGACAATGTTCCATGTCTATACAGATGTCTTTTAGTAAGGATCAAAATTAAAGAACCGGCCTTCCTCATTCCCTTCCTTCTTTGCTTGCCTGGTGGACGGCTTCCTTCCATTCTTCCTTCTTTCCTTTCTCCTTACTGTTTCCTTTCCTTCCACTGGACATACCTGCTTTCCTATAATTAAGTTGTTTCTAAACTCAGCCTATTCCCACCTCAGCTGAGAGGCTTTGTCTTGTTGTCTGCTGTGTGAGCTGTTGCCCATTAAGCACAGTCTACAAACTATAACCTCATATTGTACATGCAGTAAATAATCACCCCGGTACCCTCATCACTTCAGGTGGCACCTGGCTTAAGTCAAATCTGGACTAAAGACCTCAGAAAGCCGTGACTCTTATCAGTCCTTCTCTTAACCTAGTAGGCCCAGAGGGACTTTAGGAGAGTTGGTTCTCAAGGACTCTTCTAGGAATATTTGACAGACACTTGTATAATAGATATCCTTGAGAATTGTGAATGTTCTTATGCAGAAGTCATAAAGAAACAGTGGAAAAGCTTGTGGCAAGGCTCAGGGCTATACTGTTAGGCTACTGACTCATGGGAACTCTGATGGAGGGGAGTAGAGGGAAGACTAGTGAGAGCACAGGGAGTGGATGTAGAGAGTGAGGGGGCTTCCAGCTAAGACCCAGATGCCTGGAGATTGATCCGGAAAGAGTTGCCTCCAAGGGTGGTGGCAATGCAGATGGAACTGCTACAAAGTGCCGATGAAGAGAATCATCAGTGTGAAAGGCTACATTTTGATGTTAAAGAACAGTATTGGATTTAAGAAGAAAAATACTATGTTATTCAGAACTCTTTGGGCTGCAAGTGATAGAAACACATTTTAGACAGTTTAAGGAAGAAGAGGAATGTATTGGCTCACAGAGCTTAGAAGTAAATAGGTAGAGCGCGTTGGACTGAAGTTACAGCGTAGGACCCAGGCAGGGCCTCAAGAACTTGAGCCTACTTGACTCCAGTGCCCTTCTTTACCGCTTGCCACCATCTCCATCCATCTATCCATTTCTCGTCTGTATTGGCTTTGTTCTGCAGATAAAATTTCTCTAAATGGCAGGGTTTAACAAACACAATAGGAAAAGCTTTGTTGTCTGACCATGCATATGACAATCTGAGGTGCAGACACTGTCTGCCCTTGTCTGGTCATCTGATTCTCTGTAATGTTGTGCAGAGGAATGAGGTATTATTTTGCTAGGGTGGGTCATATCACCCAAAATATGTGGGTGATATTTTAAGGTGAGGAGAGAGTAGTTACATTTGTACAAGAAGCATAGAATAACTTGCTGTGCACACAAAGATAAAGGTTATTGTAGTCTCCTATAAATTCCATTGTAATATTGCCACTGATCAGCCTAGCAAACATACCTTTTTCTGAGTAACAGTTTATTCTGTTCAAAGAATTTTCACTTACATATCACCTAAATTTTTGCTCACAGTGGTGCTCTAAGGGGTCAGTTAGACACACTTAGTCTTATTTCATTGACAAAGAAAACCCAGGTCTAGGTTAAATAGTAGTACATTCATACAGGGCATAAAAATAACTGAAATATATATATATATATACACACACACACATATATACATATATATATATATATACACACACACTTTACTCAATAATATACAAACTAGATGATCTAGGTCTAGTTCCAGTTCTGCCACTAATGAGGCTGTTGACATTAGCAAATCCAACTTCATTATTTTGTGTCTCAGAAGGAGTTGGACTAGATCAGTAGTTCCCAAACACTTTAACTTGTATCAGAATCACCTGGATGGTTTGTTAAATACTCATTACTGGGCTCTACCCCCAGAGTTTTTGACTCAGTAGGTTTGGGGTGGAGCCAGAGAATCTCCATTTCTAACAAGTTCCCACATGTATTAGTTTCCTACTGCTACTGCAACAAATCACTACAAACATGGTGGCTTAACACAACACATTCATTATCTTACAGTTCTGGAGGTCAGAAGTTTGAAATATTTCTCACTGGCCTTAAGTCAAGGTGTTGGCAGAGCTACAATCCTTCTGGAAGCTCTGGAGAGAATCCATTTCTTTGCCTTTTCTATCCTGTAGAGACTCTCTGCATTCCTTGGCATGTGGCCCCTTCTTTCATCTTCAAAGCTAACATTGTAGTTCCTACAAATCTCTGACTGACCTCCTCTGCTGCCTCCTCCTTGCAAGTTAAAGGTCCCTTGTGATTACATCCAGTTCAGTTCAGTTCAGTCCCTCAGTCGTGTCCGACTCTTTGAGACCCCATGAATCGCAGCATGCCAGATTACCTTGGGCCCACCCAGATAATCAAGGATAATCTCTTTATTTTAAGATCAGCTGAAGAGCAACATTAATTTCATCTACAATTTTAATAGCCCCTTACCATGGAACATAAATATTCACAGGTTCTAGAGTTAGCACATAGACATCTTTGGGGGCCATTATTCTGTCAACTACATCAGGATTCACTCACTGAGAACTGTTGGACTCCAGAGTTATTCCATTTTCATTCAGCTCAAAAATTCTGATTCTGAGATAGCTAAGCAGAATTGTTCTCACTTCTCTGAAAATAGATTCACTGCTTACCTATTTTTATATTAATTCTTTCCATTGGTTGAGCTTTATTACAGAAATACTTTGCTCCAGAGTTAAATTGCTCTCTGGAAAGCTATTTATTCCCTCCTCTCT
Source organism: Oreotragus oreotragus (assembly GCA_006410675.1). NCBI lineage: Eukaryota > Metazoa > Chordata > Mammalia > Artiodactyla > Bovidae > Oreotragus > Oreotragus oreotragus. The sequence continues at coordinate 190,436 of SJYX01012700.1, read as the reverse complement.
AACAGGAAGAGGCTCAATAAATGGCTGTCTCCAAGAGGCTTTCTGTCCATGAGCAGAATTCTGGCTCAGTGGTGAGGCAACGTGAGGTCTGAGGCTTGGAAGGTCCATATTCTCAAGGTTCACATCAAATAGCCTGTCTCGTTTGTTCTGTGATTTCAGGTAATCTACTTTCGTCACTCTTGAAGAGTTAGAAGTTTTCCTAGCTTTAGCTAACTTCAGGCAAGAAGGCCCTGAATGTTATAAAAGGCTTCAGTTTCTATCCGCTGGGCTTAAATTAGCTATCGGTGAGACCAGGCTTTGGGTCAAGTCACCTAAGAACCACTGGGCGTTGCTATGGGAACTGCTCTGTTGTTTACTTTTCCTTGATTCCTCCCCCTTTATCATTTTGAATCTGCGCAGACAAATCTGACAGTATATCAAATGCATATGTTGGATCTGAAAACGGATGGATAAAGTAATTGTCACTTTTTCCCTTTCCCTTTCTTAATCTCACCACTTATTTACATTTAAATCTGAGGGAATCTAAACTTCTTTTGCAGTGAAAAGTCTTGCTATATAGTCAGTTCTTCCCTCTGTAGCAATTTGCTTTGAATTTCATGTTGTCCTTCACTTAATATGAACTTGAGCATTTTTTTAGGGGAGTACTTTAAGGTCTGAAGAAACAAGTCTCTAACAGCAGAATAGTGAGAAAAATTTCTGTGGTATTTAAAGAACAGTATGTTTGTTGGGCTTTATCTTCCTAACCTACATATAATTTTATTGACATACATTAAAAGGAACTCTGCCAGCTTTGGAATTTTTCTTTTGAATCCACTAATTACCTGCTTAAATTGATAAGTCCCCTGCTGCACTGGAAGATTCAAGGTGTCTTATTAAAGATGCACACTTTCAAAACTATTAAAAAAAGTATATGCACATATACATCTATTTATATAAAATCTAGGTTAGTGTAATTAATATAACTGAGCATTACATTTGATTTTGAGCTTTCTGACAATGAAAGTAAAAAGAGAAACTCAATTCACTATCACTATCATTTTCATCTCGAAAAATGTTAATGTTTCCTCAGGTGAGCGTTTTTTTAGATATTATATATTTTTAAAATATTTTAAGGGACATACAAATCCAAATGCTGATTTTCAAGGTATTTATTACCAGTATTGTTTATATCAGCAAAGAAGTACTAATAACTAGAAGTAAACGTTGAGGAAGAGTGGTATAGTGTTACAATATTCCAAATGACTATTACATAACAGTGATATATGTTCGTAGAAGGGAATCATATGATGGTATAAAAAGCCATGTTGAAAATGCTTACTTTTCATCCTGTGAAAATGTTTATGCTAATACACTTAATGTTTGAATATGTACTTTATAACAAAATATCGATGGGATGATGGCAGTAGTGGTAAAGAACCTGCTTGCCAATGCAGGAGATATAAGAGATGCAGGTTTGGTCCTTGGGTCAGAAAGATCCCCTGGAGGAAGGCATGGCAACCCACTGCAGTGTTCTTGCTTGGAAAATCCTATGGACAGAGGAGCGTGGCAGGCTACAGTCCATAGGGTTGCAAAAAGTCAGACACAGCTGAAGAGATTTAGAATGCATGTTTATTTGAAGGGTGAAACTATAAGTCACTTTTCTTTTCTTTTTTTTTT
>SJYX01012700.1:157445-183232 GCA_006410675.1 Oreotragus oreotragus | reverse complement strand
AAAAAAAAAAAAAAAAAAAAAAGAGTTACATTAAAAAAAATACTATGCTTCAGAAAAAAAAAAATCCAAATAAAAATTCTGGAGTTGAAAGTACAATAACAGAATGAAAAATTCACTAGAAGTGTTCATCAGCAGATTTAAGCTGCCAGGAGAAAGAATCAGAGAACCCAAAGATAGGTCAATGAAGATTACCCAGTCTGGGGCTTCCCTGGTGGTGCAATGATTAAGACCTCACCTTCCAATGCAGAGGGTTTGGGTTCGATCCCTGGTTGGGGAGCTAAACTCCCACATGCCTCACAGTCAAAATACCAAAACAGAAAACAGAAGCAATGTTGTAACAAATTCAGTAAAGACTTTAAAAATGGTCAACATAAAAAAAAAGATTATCCAATCTAAGTAACAAAATAAAAAGAATGAAGAAAACTGAACAGAGCCTCACAGCCCTGTGAGAAACCATCAAGCGTGCCAACATGCACATGATGGGGGTTCTGGGAGAAGAGGGTTCAGAGAGGGAGGCAGAAAAGATTTTAAAGAAATAATGGCCGGCAACTCCCCGAACTCAATGAAAATCTTTAATGTACACATCCAGTAATCTCAACAAACTTTAAGATAAACCTCAAATGATATACATTCAGACATATCATACTCAAACTTTTGAAAGACAAAGAGAAAGAGAGAGTTTTGAAAACAGCAAGAGGGAAGCAACTTATCATGTACAAGGGATCCTCAATAAGATTAACAATGGATTTCTTATTAGAAACTATGGAAGCCAGAATGCAGAGGGATGACATAGTCAAAGAGTTGAAAGGAAAATACTGTCAACCAAAATCTCTATATTTGACAAAACTATTCTTTAGAAATGAAGGAAAAATTAAGATATTTCCATATAAACAAAAGCTGAATTTTTTTTACCAGCTCAGACATTACATATAAGAAATAATAAAGGGAATCCTTCAGTCTAAAATGAAAGTATTAGACAGTGATTCAAAGCCACACAAATAAATGCAGATCATTTAAAAAGATACCTATGTAGGTAAATAGAAAAGATAGTATGAATGTATTTTTGTGGTAATTTTTGTCCTCTCCTACCTTATTTAAAATACAATTGCATAAGGAAGTAATTATAAAACAGTGTTGAGGGAAATTCCCTGATGGACCAGTGGTTGGAATTCCAAGCTTCCTTTGCAGGGAGCACAGGTTCAGTCCTTGATGGGAGAACTAAGACCTTGTATGTTGTGTGGGACAGCCAAATTGAGAAGGAAAGTTAAAATTTTGCTAACTATAAGCAATAGGCCCTTATCTCATGGAATGAGGCCTTTATTTTTTTTTTTATCAGAGAATTTCATGAATGCAATTTAAGTCACAATTTTCTTGCCTTGCAGTATTTTCTTCACGAGGAGAATCCGTGAGGCAAACCAACCAATGAGAGATACTGAGAACAGTTCCAAAGCACTCTCCCACCTGCCTGTTCAGTCATTTCAGAAAATGTTTTTGTATTATGCCGGTTATTAAATGGAAGGTCTCCTGTCCTCCATGTTTTGTGCATTTAACCCTCTCACAAACCTTTTCTTTAACAACTCTCTCTTCCTTCCATTCCAGCACTTGTACCCCTCTTAAATCCTAGTTGGAAGTTTCTGCTTGAGGAGCAGGCTCTTTGACACAGCATGTGTGTTCTCATTTATTTTGTGGAGAATAGGTTTTGGAAAATGAGAATCTTAAGTGTGGCTAAAGATAGCCCTATATCTGGATATTTCTGTGAACTACTTGGGAAGTGGTAGTGATGAATTGCAAATCCCAGGGACCAGTTATGCTCGGAGCAGGGTCATTTCTATTACACAAGCTTCTGTGTCAGCTAGAACTTCACTGTCCACTTGAAGAGGTGCCCCAAACCCTTACCTACTTCTAAACATCTCTCCCTGCACCTCTATGGGCTCTGTCTGAGCTGGCATTCTCTTATGGCGTGTATCAGAGATTTCAAATATGAATGATCAGCAGCAGCACTTTGGAAATTTCCAAAAGGCCCCATTCTGGACCTTTAAGAATTTTCCACAGTTTGCTGTGATCTGCACAGTCAAAGGCTTTGGCATAGTCAATAAAGCAGAAGTGAAGTTGTTCAGTCATGTTCAACTCTTTGCGACCCCATGGACTATAGCCTATCAGGCTCCTCCATCCATGGGGTTTTCCAGGCAAGAGTGCTGGAGTGGATTGCCATTTCCTTTTCCAGGGGATTTTCCCAACCCAGGAATCAAACCCAGGTCTCCTGCATTGCAGGCAGATGCTTTACCGTCTGAGCCACCAGGGAAGCCCAATAAAGGAAATAAAGCAGAAGTTAATGTTTTTCTGGAACTCTCTTGCTGTTTCAGTGATCCAACAGATGTAGGCAATTTGATCTCTGGTTCCTTTGTCTTTTCTAAATCCAGCTTGAACATCTGGAAGTTCACGGTTCATGAACTGTTGAAGCCTGGCTTGAAGAATTTTGAGCATTACTTTGCTAGCAGGTGAGATGAGTGCCATTGTGCAGTAGTTTGAACATTCTTTGGCATTGTCTTTCTTTGGGATTGGAATGAAAACTGACCTTTTCCAGTCCTGTGGCCACTGTAGAGTTTTCTAAACTTGCTGGCATATTGAGTGCAGCACTCAAGAAGAAAAGGTGTGGTGCATATATACAANATCTCTGGTTCCTTTGTCGTTTCTAAATCCAGCTTGAACATCTGGAAGTTCACGGTTCATGAACTGTTGAAGCCTGGCTTGAAGAATTTTGAGCATTACTTTGCTAGCAGGTGAGATGAGTGCCATTGTGCAGTAGTTTGAACATTCTTTGGCATTGTCTTTCTTTGGGATTGGAATGAAAACTGACCTTTTCCAGTCCTGTGGCCACTGTAGAGTTTTCTAAACTTGCTGGCATATTGAGTGCAGCACTCAAGAAGAAAAGGTGTGGTGCATATATACAATGGAATATTGTTCAGCCATAAAAAGGAAGAAAATTGGGTCATTTATATTGGGTCATCCATATAGTGATATGGATGAACTGGAGCCTGTTTGACAGAGTGAAGTAAGTCAGAAAGAGAAAAACAAGTATCGTATATTAACACATATATATGGAAGCTAGAAAAATGATACTAATTGACCTATTTGCAGAGCAGGAATAGAGATGCAGACATAGAACTGACTTCTGAACACAGTGGAAGACGAAGAGGAGGGGCCAGACTGGGAGAGTAGCATTGACATAAATACTCTATCATGTGTAAAGTAGCTAATGGGAGGTGATGACCTAGAGCGATGGGATGGGGAGGTGGGACGGTGGGGGATATAGGTATATGTATAGCTGATTCATGATGTGGTACAGCAGAAAAGAACACAGCATTGTAAAGGAATGATATTCAAATAAAGAAAAGAAATATGAGAAGAGAATGTTGCCCCAGTTGTAGTTTATCCCTTAATAATTTCTTATTAGCATTTTGAATTTGAATGTACACATGCAGGTATTGGTTGATGAGATGAAGCTCGTTGATACAAAGTCCAATAGAGAAGAGATATTTCCAGAGCAATTTCCAGAGAGGGTTATACTGAGGGTCAAGGAAAGTACAGGAGACACATTTGGCACCCTTTGGTGTTGGGTCCAAGAGAAGATCTCCTGGTGGAGCTCCCAACTTGTGTCACAAAGGAAGAAAATATACCGATGCCTAAAAGTTCTACTGACTCACTGTGGTAAAGCCCACACTGCACTTCTCTAACGTGTATGGAAGAAGCCAGTTTTCCTCCAATCTGACAAACTGTGTTGAAATCCATACCCAGGCCTTTCAACATAAGAATTCAGGGGCTGTGTCTTTAACTATGCCTAGCCTCACAGAGAATGTAAGTAGTTGAACCACAAGCGAAATGCAGGTTGCTTGGATTCTAGTATACATCCAGGTAATCTGTTCCCAAAGGATTTTCCATTCCATTATCTCAAAGACTTGCTTCCAAGGGTGAAATATTTAAGCAACTTTGCTGTTTGCTTGGTGAGTTTGAATAAGCTGAGAAGTAGGTCAAAAGAATCTTGTGCAAGTTACTTGAACCGGAGATGTTGCAGGTATTTGGCAAATAACCTAAGTTTCAGTGTAGTCTAGTAAACTCAGGTTTTAACCATTTAAGACTTACTCATGGTGGTTACCTTCTTCTCTGGGCTCCTGCAAAGACGACTGGATGAGTTGCCACAGTAGTTTTTAGTCTTGACTGCACTTTATAATCACTAGGGAGTTTTCACAAGTACTCAGGCTTGGGTCCCCACCCAGAGATTTTGACTTAATTGGTCTGGGGTTAGGTCTGAGCATTCTTTTAAAAGCTCTGAGGTGATTTGAAACTATGGCCAAATCTGAAAACCCTTGGTTTATTTAGATTTGTAGGTAATGAAATTCTGCCAGAGTTTGAAATCTTTAATTTTCTATGTGACCACTTGGCAGACTTCTGGAGAAGACAATGCACAGCAAAGAGGGCAGTAGGTTTGCCACATCTGGGGAAAAAAACAAAGGCCTCTCATTTCAAGTACTTCTCAGATAGCATGTGGGCTCTTTCCAATACGAGGCTCTGCTTTCAGCAAAATTGTTAATTATAGATCATAATAAGCTGTTAGGAGCGACACACACACATATAATTTGAAAGTGAAATAAGGCACAATACATAGATAAAGCAATTGTTTGTTTAANAGGGATGATGTGGGGTGGGAGGTGGGAGGGGGGTGTTCATGTTTGGGAGTTCATGTACACCCATGATGGATTCATGTCAATGTATTCCAAAACCAATACAGTACTGTAAAGTAAATCAAGTTAAAAAAAAAAAAAGTAACTTAGTGGCAGATTCATGTTGATGTATAGCAAAACCAATACAATACTGTAAAGTAAAAATAAATAAATAATAAAAAACAGTATCAAATGTTATAAATTGCTTGGTCTTATCCACTAAACAAGGAAAGAAGAGGTGGTTATAGTTTCTTCCAAATATTCTGTCTTGGAAGGCTGTAATAGATGAGAAAACGGTGTAAGAATTAGCCAAGATTCTTGCGTTGGTCTTTCCATGTATTCTACCACAGCTCCCTGGAGTGAGGCCTAGAATTTTGCAATACCTTCACTTCCTTGCAGATTGGAACACTTGTCTTTTCAACCTGAGTCCCCTGCTCTCTAGTCTTAAAGTCCTGAATTTCTAGTTTGACTTGTACTTTTTCAGGCTTCATCTTGCTTGACCTGTACAGTACCTAAAACTCCATACTCCTTCCTTCTGTTTACTTCCCTGCTTTGGATTTTGTGATATCGCTTTCTCTTGGATTTTCTGATTTACTTATGACTGCTCTCTCTCAGCTTCTTGGCTTGGCTCATGGATCCCAATCCAAGTGTAGAGCTGATGTGCCCACCTATTGAGCAATCCTGTTGGGAAGACCATTTGGATAACCAACCTAAACCCACAGCTTCCTTCTTGGCCTGTATACTAGAAAAGGTGATATTTTAGTCTACTATCAGCATTGCTCCACTATTTTATTTCTTCACTTGCTCAGGGTAGAAAGGATGCTATTCTTTGGGCTTCTCAGATAGTCCAACATTATCTAGCTTTGTATCCAAATACTTTATAGATACTTAGAACTCAGAATGTCTGAAAAATATATCTAAAGCTGAACAGTTCAGTTCAGTTCAGTCGCTCAGTCGTGTCCGACTCTTTGCGACCCCATGAATCGCAGCACGCCAGGCCTCCCTGTTCATCACCATCTTCCGGAGTTCACTCAGACTCACGACCATCAAGTCCGTGATGCCATCCAGCCATCTCATCCTTGATCGTCCCCTTCTCTTCCTGCCCCCAATCCCTCCCAGCATCAGGGTCTTTTCCAATGAGTCAGCTCTTCGCATGAGGTGGCCAAAATACTGGAGTTTCAGCTTTAGCATCATTCCTTCCAAAGAAATCCCAGGATTGATCTCCTTCAGAATGGACTGGTTGGATCTCCTTGCAGTCCAAGGGACTCTCAAGAGTCTTCTCCAACACCACAGTTCAAAAGCATCAATTCTTCGGCGCTCAGCTTTCTTCACAGTCCAACTTTCACATCCATACATGACCACAGGAAAAACCATAGTCTTGACTAGGCGGACCTTAGTCGGCAAAGTAATGTCTCTGCTTTTGAATATACTATCCAGGTTGGTCATAACTTTTCTTCCAAGGAGTAAGCGTCTTCTAATTTTTTTTTTTTTTAAAGAAGTTTGTCTCCCTGAATTTTCTACCTTCAAATGGTGTGATTTTGTATCCGTTAACCTAAACTAGAAACCTAGAGTCATCCCAAACTCTTCTTTTTCCCTAACAATTTCCTGTGGCCCAGTCTCTGTCATAAATCCCTCTGACATCCTGCAGGTCACCAGGATCTCTGCTAGGTTACTGAAACTGTTTCTTTTAATGAGTCTTGTTGTTTCCAGTCTTAAGACTTTCAGCTTAATCTTCCATTCTGTAGCTGGGATAATCTTCATAAAGATACAAAGCCAACTGTGTCATTACTTGGTTAAAAAAACCATGCTATGTTTTTCCATTGCCTACAAGATAAAATCAAAACTCTTAGGATGGTAGTAGAACCCTTTGTGGTCTAGCTCCACCTGTACTTCCAGCCTCATCTCCCAGCATTTCACCCGACCTTGTATTGTTAGCTCTAACCATTTTCTAAAATTTTAAGTTCTCTTAATCTGTCTTATAGATTCATGCCTCTGTCACTATGCACACAAATATCATTTCTTGAAGATCAAATGAATATTTTATTTGTCTTTTAAAATTTGGCTTCAGTAGTACCTCTACTTTGCCTTTCTTTTAGTCACTTTCCAATAAAATATCACTTCTTTCAATCCCTCATAAATGACAGAAATATGAGGCTTAGATTGCATGCTCTGTGTTCAGTTGTGTTCTACTCTTTGTGATCCCATGAACTGTAGCCTGCCAGGCTCCTCTGTCCTTGGGATTTTCCAGGCAAGAAAACTGGAGTGGGTTGCTATTTCCTACTGTGATGGATCTTCCTGACCCAGGGACTCACATAAATCTTGATAGATATGTGAAATGGTGACTATAATATCAGTTGCTGATCATAGATCCCTCAATAGATCCCAGGAAAACCTATTGATTGAACAAAGCTAGGTTCATCAGGCCTATTGAAGTAAGGGAGAGTAAATCAGTAAGGGCTGACTTTTAGGAGTGTCTCAAGATGGAGAATCCCAGGGACGAGGGAGCCTGGTGGGCTGCTGTCTATGGGGTCGCACAGAGTTGGACATGACTAAAGTGACTTAGCAGCAGCAGCAGCAGCAGCAGCAGCAGCAGAAGCAAGATGGAGAAATGGGAGGAGGATATTTATGACATTTTAAGACCTAAGCAGAATGATTTCAAGGGCAGCCTTTCAAGGCAGGGGTTTGGTTGGAATTGGGCCAGTGATGAAGATAAAACAGCTTTTGATGGTAGACATAGCTAGGCAAGAACTTAAAGCAAGCCGTGATGAACAGTTAAATCCTGATAAGGTATTTTAATTGGCTCATAGTCTTATCTTCTGGTAGCAAGTATTTCATGGAATAAAAGAGTACTTCCTTTAGCTTGGCCCTAATATTTTTAGCACACAAGCAGGAAAATATTGTTTCAGGAAAGTATGTTGGTTTAACTTTTTACTGTCTCATAGGGATATTGTAAGGTTTGACTGATTTTAATGTGTGTAAGATATTTATCATAGTACTTATATTGCAAGTTCTCAATAAAAAGGATTTATAATTGTTCCTCTATATATTCTCTTTGTTAGAACACTTCCAATCCTTTATTTCAATGATTTGTTTTAATGTCTCTCTCTCCTACTATATCATTAGAGCTCAAGTACTAGCAGTATTTTTTATTCATTTTGTCTCTCCAACTCCTAGCACAGAGCTTTGCCACTTAATGGGTTCTCAATAAATGTTTGTAGAATAAATGAATGGATGCACTGTGTTTAATAAATTCTGTGTGTGTGGGTTGACACTGAGGAACTTGTTAGTTATGTTAGTGACTGGCATGAGGAGGGAAGAGAAGACAAAAGCTTCCTAGAATGCAGGAGGTGAGTGAAGAAATGGAGAATCTAAATTTTGTCTTTCTCTTGCATGCTAAGGAGCAACTAGCAGATAGCCATCCATCATTCCCTGTTTGCAGATAAGAGCAAGCGATAGCTCCATTAACTCTGCCCATGTAACTCAGGAAGCAAAACCTCCAAGGTTGGTTTGGATTGGTTCTACCTGATGTGGAACAGGGCAGAGAGGCTGAGAAAGACAAGCATGGCTTGTGACTGTTTCTTATGTTTAATGGGAAAAGCTTGAACTACTGCAACCCTCAGTGCTAAGAATGTAGGGATGACTTAAGAGGAAACCAGGACCAAACAGCAATGGTAGTCCTGCATCATAGCAGTGAATGACACTGTTCATGTTAAATACAACACCGAGTCTTTTGCATTCTGTCTACATTTCCCTTTTTGCTGGAGACCTATCTATACTGCACAGATCATTGGCCTTGCAAATCTTGTATTTGCTCCAGTCAGAACTTACTAAGGTAGGAACTTTCCTGATGGTCCAGCGGTTAAGACTATGCTGCCAATGATGTGGGCATGGGTTCATTCCCCGGTGAGAGAACTTAGATACTGCATGATACTGCCCCCTACCCCACAAAAAAGAACTTACACTGAGGGAAAAAGTTTGGATTGTGTAATAGCTATCTGATCTTAGTATGCATTACTTTTTATCGAGCTCTGAGGATAGGGCATCATATTTAGTTCTGTAAAGACCTATTTTTTTTCCACTATGGTATGCTTCCCTAAGGTGAAGGTCAGCATCTTATTCAATATTATAATACTTGCCAGGCCCTTTTCCTACATATCCTAGTACTGATAGTGCCTGGCACATAACAGAAAATGTTTGTAAATGTGATAGTGATGAAATGAATGTACATAGTTGGAGCAGCTGAGTGAATCACACAATACATTTCTTTTAAACTAATTTTTCTTTCTTCCAACATCAATCAGCCACAGGGATACACATGTCCCCTCCCTCTTTTTTTTTTTTTTGAGTCCCCTCCCTCTTGAACTTCCCTCCCATCTCCCTCCTAATCCCACCCCTCTAGGTTGTCACAGAGTACTGGGTTGAGCTCCCTGTGTCACACAGCGAGTTCCCAGTGGCTGGCTGTTTAACATTTGGTAATATGTGTTTCCACGCTACTCTCTCAGTTCCATCCAACTTCTCCCTCCCACACTGTCTACAAGTCTGTTCTCTATGTCTGCCTCTACATTGCTGCCTTTCTAACAGGTTCATCAGTACCATCTTTGTAGATTCCATGCACATGGATTAATATACAATATTTGTCATTATTTTGAATTATATCATTGGGAAAAGCATAATGAAAAACTTCATATACCTGAAATTAATACAACATTGTAAATTGACTATACTTCAATTAAAAAATAAACTTTATAAAGAAGGAAAAAAATCCTTACACTTAGTAAGCCTATTAGTCACTTATTTCATGCACACACACACAATACACACACATACACACAACATATAAATATATAAGTATGTATATACAAACATAAAATACATGTATACATATTTATGTGTAGATAAATATGTATATATATATTTCAATTTGTGTATATCAGTGAAACTAGATGAAACTAGATTTTCACTATAGAAATAATTTTGGACTTTATTTTTTCCCATTATTATATAGTGAAAGACTTCCACATGTTTTAAGATATTTCTGGAGATATATTTAATAACAATATAGTTTTTTACCACATGGGTGTACATTGTTTATTTAAATTGTTTCTGAAACCTCTCATCCTACCAGGCACAACATTGTACACAAATCTTAATGTATATCTCTGTTTATGTGTTTATAAGAAATCCTTAATTTAGCTCAAAAGGTAAAAATATTTTTAAGACTCTTTATCTATGATACCAAGTTGCTTTTCTTAAAAATTATACTGATAGATTCCCTCTATAAAGCATGGGCTTTCTTTTTCCCGTATTGGTTTTAATGGTACATTTCAATGTTAGAGAAAAAATTGTTATCAGTTTTAAAGGAAAAAGGTAGAATTTTATTGTGTTATAATTTGCATATGTTTCTCCCTTTTGAATGACATATTCATCTTCTGTTTTATTATTTTTTCTTTTTACTATTAATGTTCATAATTTTCTTATTGATTTGGCAAGAAGGGCTTCTTATAGACTGAGGATATTGTTTGTTAATTTTTTCCAGGTTGTCATTTACCCTTTATGTTAGAGTTGACAAATATATTAAAATTTATGTGAAATCAAATACATCAATTTTTTCCCCAGTGTAGATTTTTCCTTTGAAATTATCCTTAGAAATTTTACTAATCCCATGCTCCTTTTGCTTTATTTCTTATATCTAACTGTTTAATTCAAAAGGCATTGTTTGGTGTAACATTTGAGTTAAAGGTGATATAACTTTTTAAACTTAAATATTTTTGCAATTGCCTTACTCTGTTTTAATACAGAGTTTTAACTGTCTCATTCTAGTTTAATACATAATCTTTCTCTTCCGTAGTAATTTGACATTGTGCTAAGATCTAATGTAACTTGAATTTTTCCATGCATCCTGAGCCTATGCATAGTAATTGGATCATTTTTAACAATAGTTAATTAAGTTTCACTATGTGTTTCCTGTTTCAGCAGGAACTCCAGTTACTCATCTGACAAGCCCCCTCCTTTCCACACCCAACTCTCTATCCCAGGACCCATTCCTTTTCAAGTGTTCTGGGAATTCTTAGGAGCTGGCTCATTTGTACTCTTGGACAAGTCTGACTGAAAATTTGGAGGGCAGTGCTCTTGCCTCAAAATCAAGCATTTGTACTGGCTTTCCTGTTACTCCACTTAAAGTGGAACCAAATAGTTGATGAGGTGAAGTTTTTCTTTATATATGAATTATCAAAGAAGAAAGAATGGCAGAATTGAAATGTGCCATCTTGTAACTCCTAACATAATGGATAAAGGCAATATTGTCAATGGCTGCTCAGACTACTAGGTAAAGAGCAGATGGATAACTTTTTAAGGGAGACTATGACTGATAGCATGTATAATCCCCCAGTCAATCTTAACATTAAGAAAAGAGACAACAGCTAAACTTTACATACCTCATGATGGGACTCTATGGCACAAGTTTTTAAAATTGAAGTATAGTTGATTTACAATGTTAGTGTATAGCATAATGATTCAGTATTTTATAAAATATTCTCCATTTAAAGTTATTACAGAATATGACTACATTTCCCTGTGCTGTACAATATATACTTGAGGCTTACCTATTGTAGTAGGTAGTAGTAGTTTGCATCTCTTAATCCCACACTCCTTTCTTGCCTCTCCCCACTGGTATCCACTAGTTCTTTTTTCTGTATCTGTTTCATTATATACATTTGTTTGTTTTATTTTTTAGATTCTACATATAAGAGATAGTGCACAGTATTTGTCTTTCTCTGACTTATTTCACTAAACATAGTACTCAGGTCCATTTACATAGTTGCAAAGAGCAGAATTATATCATTTTTTGTGGCTAAGTAGTATTCCAGTACTCTTGCCTGGAAAATCCCATGGACGGAGGAGCCTGGTAGGCTGCAGTCCATGGGATCGCTAAGAGTTGGAAATGACTGAGCGACTCCACTTTCACTTTTCACTTTCATGCAAAGGAAATGGCACCCCACTCCAGTACTCTTGCCTGGAAAATCCCATGGATGGAGGAGCCTGGTAGGCTGCAGTCCATGGGATCGCTAAGAGTTGGGAATGACTGAACGACTTCACTTTCACTTTTCACTTTCATGCATTGGAGAAGGAAATGGCAACCCACTCCAGTGTTCTTGCCTGGAGAATACCAGGGATGGGGAGCCTGGTGGGCTGCCATCTATGGGGTCGCACAGAGTGACTTAGCAGCAGCAGAAGTATTCCATTATATACCTATCTCACCTCTCCTTTATTCATTCGTCTGCTGATGGCCACTTGTGTTGCTTACACATCTTGGCTATTGTAAAAAAATGCTTCTAAGAATATTAGGGTGCATGTATTTTTTTGAGCTAGTGTTTTGAGGCATTTTTTGGGTATATACTCAGGAGTGAAATTGCTTGAACATATGATAGCTCTATTTTTAGTTTTTTAGGAACCTCCATACTGTTTTCCCTAGTGCTGCACCAATTTACTATATCATCAACAGAGTAAAAGGGTTCCCTTTTCTCCACATCCTTGCCAACATTTGTCATTTGTAGACTTTTTGATGTTAGCCATTCTGAGGTGCGAGGTGGCATCTCATCATAGACATGAACATATATTTTTTCAAAAAAGACATATAGATGGCTAACAGGCACATGAAAAGATGCTCAACATTGCTAGTTATAAGATAAATGAAAATTAAGTATACAGCACAACTTTTCTTACTAAAAATATTCAATTTGAATGCACTCAAGCCTCAAGACCTAATTACTTGCTTTCTATAAACACAGGGAATATGGCAACATGTTAAACATCATCATAAAGATATAAAACATAATATTTTGTTTTAAGTAGTCCCTTTTTATACTAGGATATTTTAGCATTTAATTCAGAAGAAACTATGTTAAGATCTGCTAGGGGCCATATTTAAATGGAAACACAACCAAAATATTTTGGTAACCTCCTAGGGACATTTTCTCTGTTTATATAGGAGTCATATTGAGAAATATATCTGAAGTTATCACTATAAGGACAAATATAATTACTAGGTGAAGAAGCCTAGTTTTTTGTTCTAAACAGCACTTGTGAACACTCAATACCCAGTATTCAAATTTGATAATTCACTGTCTTACTTTTTCTTCAATATTAAAATTTCATTTTGCTAATATCAGATACTAAATTTAAATATCTCTTTGAGGATAGAAAATGGGAATAACACACACATTCTATTCTCTAAAGTGCTGTAAACAGCTGGGTTTAGATCATGAAGTTTCTTTTTAAAAATCTGAAAGTATTTTTTATCATTTTACTAATAATATAATTTACAGTAGAAGAAAAAATTAACTCATAATCACACTAAGATGTAGCAGTTATTACTCTTTGGTATATTTTTTTCTGGCATTTATGAATATGCATGTATATAGTTTAAAAAGTAATTTGGGATAATTCAACTTATAACCTGAAATTTTTATTAAATAGAAGATAATGAACAACTTCTTACATCATTATTTATGTTTCATTTCATCAGAGTATTTTGCTCTACCAGAACATTCTCTCAACTTACCACCAGTGAAAAGTGGACCTCCATGTAATGCCACAAACTATTTGTGTCCTGCATACCAGCTGGGATGAAGTCCTCATTATCAGCTGGGCAGTGAGTGATCTGTCCCCCAAATCCCAGGTTACTGCCGGCTTTCTGGGGTCACTCCTGGTAACAGCTCTGATGTTCAGGTCCTTCAGGAATCAGGCACTGAGAGTGAGGAGGACAAGAGGTTCACTGGGGATTAATGACTGAAATAGGAAAAAGGGGGCCAAGCAGGATTGGACAGGGAAAGTCTAAAGGCCATGTTGCAGGTCTCACAAAATCTCAGCCAACACAACAGGAGCTCTAGAGCTAGGATTACCCACAACGACTCTGGAGTCGGGCAGAAATTGCCAGTCCTATGGCTCTGTTACTCAATCATTGGCTGGAGATTGCCTGGGAGGGATGTGGTCTCAGTTTGAAAGCTGAGATGTGTCCTGAAGGTGGGAACAGCATGAGGCTCTCAGTCACCTGCATTCCTTGCAGTTGAATAGCAAGTTCTTTCTGAGTGGGTGATCTGGACTACCTCTATGATAGATATGTACCTCAAAGTCATGCTACTGATTTTTGTGGTAAAATAGACATAATACTTACTATTTTAACCATTTTTAATATGTTAGTAGCTTAAGTACATTCACACTGTTGTGTAGTCATCATCAGTATCCATCTCCAGAAATTTTTCATTATTCCCAAGCTGAAACTCTCTACTCATTAAACATTCTTCCTGCATCTTGACCCTGGTAACCACTATTCTACTTTCTGTTTAAATGAATTTAACTACTCCGTGTACCTCATGTATGTGAAATCATGCAATATCTGTCCTTATTTCACTTAGCATAATGTCTTCAAGGTGCATCTATACTGCAGCAAGTATTGGAATTTCATTTCTTTTCAAGGCTGAATGATATTCCATTGCATGTACACACCACGCTTTATCCATCTGTTGATGGACATTTGTATTATTTCTACTTTTTTGATTATTCTGAGTAATGCTGCTGTGACTATTGGTATATAAATATCTTTTTGAGTCTTTGCTGTTAATTTTTTTGAGTATATACCCAGAAGTGAAGTTGTTGGTATACATGGTAATTTTGTGTTTAACTTTTTGAGGAACCACTATACTGTTTGGCACAATAGCTGCACTATTTTACATTCCCATCAGCAATACACAAACATTTTGATTTCTCTATATCCTCACTAACACTTGCTATTTACTGTTTTTCTTTTTTAATAGCCATTTTAATGGGTGTGAAGTGATATCCTGCATTTCCCTAATGCTAAAGCTGAAACTCCAGTACTTTGGCCACCTCATGTGAAGAGTTGACTCATTGGAAAAGACTCTGATGCTGGGAGGCATTGGGGGCAGGAGGAGAAGGGGACGACCGAGGATGAGATGGTTGGATGGCATCACCAACTCGATGGACATGAGTTTGAGTGAACTCTGGGAGTTGGGGATGGACAGGGAGGCCTGGCATGCTGCGATTCATGGAGTCGCAAAGAGTCGGACATGACTGAGCGACTGAACTGAACTGAATGATTAGTAATGTTAAACATCTTTTCATGTATCTATTGGCTATTTATATATCTTCTTTGGAGAAATGTCTGTTCAAGTCTGTTGCCAATTTCAAAATCATGTTGTTTGATTTTCTTGTTAAATTGTAAGAATTCTTTATATAGTCTAGGTAGTAACTCTTTATCCAATGTATGATTGGCAAATATTTTCTCCCATTCTGTGGGTTGCCTATTTACTCGCTTAGTGGTTTTCTTGGATGCACAGATGCTTTAACTTGGGTAAGTTCAATTTTCTATTTTTCTTTATTGTCTGTGATTTTGGTGTTATATCTAAGAATACATTGCCAAGTCCAATGTTGTACTTTTTCTCTGTGATTTCCTTTAGGAGTTGTATGGCTTTTTTTTCTCCCATTAGGTCTTTGACCCATTTGAGTTAAATTTTGCATATCATAAAAAGAAAGCCCAATTTCATTCTCTTACATGTGGATATTCATTTTCCCACTAATTGTTGAAAAGACTATTCACTTCCCATTTCTGTTAGTATCCTTGTTGAAAATCATTTGACCATGTATGTATAAGGGAGGAAGAACTTTTTTCTACTGTATTAGGTTTTATGGCTGTGCCTAAGAATTAAACTGACATAAGACAGATTCATAGGAGGAAAACACACAAATTTTATTTAATATTTTTTTGTGTAATGGGTATTTTTAAAAGGAAAATGAAGACCCAAAGAAGCTGTTAGGTCTAAAAGCTTATGTATATACTTCTAAAAATAAAGAACAATAGATTGTGGGGATGTGATAAGACAAAGGGATTTGAGTTACAGGCAGTAAATTGTGGGATAGTGACAAGAAAATATATGGGGAAACTAATGGAAGATAATTGTTATTTCCTTAAGTTTGTTCATACAGATCCATTTCAGCATCAGCTGCCAGTCTCTGGTGATAAGCACATCCTTCTTTTCCTGGTACAGACAGAGCACCTTATGGGAAATTTTATGATCTGCTTTTAGGTAGAAAGGGAAGGTCAGAGAGACTTCTTGCCTCTGCTGTTTCTCAAGCATCTTCCACTCAATCAGTATGCCAAAGTGGCATATTTGGGGGTGGCATATTCTGAACCCCTTCATATGTGAGGGTTTATTCCTGTACTTTCTATTCTATTCCATGCTATTGATTTTTATAAAGCATATTTATATTCACACATTAGAGTGAAGGAGGTTCCTTTCAGCATTCTTCCCATGGGAGTCTATTTTCCTCTTCAGCTCTTGGTACTATGACTTAAAGAATTTTTTTCTGTCCTTTTATAACTATATGTGAAGCCCGAGGCCACTAGTTGATGTACTTCCAGTGATGACACACCTTCATCTTTCATGGCATTCTGATCTGGAGGAATGCTCATAAGTTATCTGTGGCCAATCTACCAAGTAAATTGAGTGATGTGGGCAAAACCATTACTTTTAAAAAAATGAAAGGAAGTTCTAAGGTAATGTTGTGAAATTTTGTATGTGCCATATAAACTGACTTTAGGCCAAATAATTCTTAAGATAGCTGCTTAGAAAGGGGGAATGCTTATCTTGAAGATAACTGCTGTAATGATTAAAAAAAAACCAAATACATGACCCATTTATTATTTTAGTGTCACAACCTGTAGCCTTTATTTATTTATCTGGACATGTACCTACTCTCTCTGTAAGAGTGTTAGTGTTTGTGTTAGCTGCTCAGTTGTATCTGACTCTTTGTGATCTCACTGACTATAGCCCTCCAGGCTCCTCTGTCCATGGAATTCTCCAGGCAAGAATACTGGAGTGGGTAGCCATTCCCTTCTCCAGGGAATATTCCCAACACAGGGATTGAACCTGGGTCTCCTGCATTTCAGGCAGATTCTTTACCATCTAAGTCATCAGGGAAGCCTGAAAAGCATTATTTAAAAAATAAGATTAGGGAATAATGGCCATGTAACTAAAGGAGTCAGAGGCAGAGTTGGAAGACCTGCTCTCCCTGACAAATGAGGACTAGAAAACTTCTGTGTTCAGGGCCACCCTTCAACTGAGGAGCAAGATTGGCTAAAACTCAACTCTTCTGACTTTGAGCTCAGAATTCTCTCCGCAATAGATGGGAGATGTAGAGCTGGGTCACCAGGAAGTGTTGTGGGCTCTTCTTTCTGAATATCTATCAGGATATAGTAACTTCCTTTCTGTAGAAAATAATTTAAGTGTAACCTCACCTTGAATGGAGGACATTTAGCCTTTCTAAGCCAGTGATCCTATACCTATCAACTGAAATTTTTGCCAAACATGTTTTAACCCTAGATTGCATTTCATGTGTCAAGACCTGGGAAGTGGTTTTCACAATTCCTTTGAATGCAATACTTTCCAGAGTTACACATTCTATTACAGTCTCCAAGTAACATTCAGGAGAAAAGAAGGAACAAATTTTGATTATTTTAATTCAAGTGGCACAGTTTCATTTGGTGATGAAAAACTAAAAATTCTGCTGGTGTGCTTGTGTAGAGAGAGAGAAAGAAAGAGGGTTTGGGGGGTCTCTTAGGCAAGTGGAAGCTCCCTGAGGGCCCCAGTTGCCTCCCCAGGATGCTGGTGCTGGATCTGCGATCACCACTGTCTAGCCATGTGGCTTGGAAATACATCTAACCTATCTGGATTCCTTAGTCTAAAAGGGAAGGGTTTTTTGGCAAGATATTCTTGAAGTTTACTTTTAGATGGATAACTCCTCGAAATAATTCCAAGAAAAAATGTTGGATTTAAAATAGTTAGCTACAATATTGTGAGATGACAGCAAAAGGCTGGCATTTTGGCTTAGTGTGATGCCATGTTGGAAGCAGCATCTATTTAAATCTGAACTCTTAAATACAGTTGTCTGAAAACTGAGAAAGTAAAGTTGACATCCACTGTTTGTTAGTACCTTTATTAAAGACTTTATCAATGTTCTTTGAACTTGGAAATTTATTCTAGTATGCAATTAATTCTGAGTATTATATATAATCATATATATATATATATAGAGAGAGAGAGAGAGAGAGANTTGTCTGAAAACTGAGAAAGTAAAGTTGACATCCACTGTTTGTTAGTACCTTTATTAAAGACTTTATCAATGTTCTTTGAACTTGGAAATTTATTCTAGTATGCAATTAATTCTGAGTATTATATATAATCATATATATATATATATAGAGAGAGAGAGAGAGAGAGAGAGAAACACTTGAGAAAAATTGTGAAACTTCAAATGTTTAAATTTCTAAGTATCACTAAGAGCTAGAAGAGGTTGTTTTTGTTACAAATCCAGTCTTTTCAAATGTGCTACTTGGGAAATTTCCTTCAACTTTTTCTTCATTCACCATCAGATGAAAGGAGCCCAGTTGCTCACAATGTAGTGAGTCTGCAAGATTATTCATTTACACCAGGGCAAGATGAAACATGAGCACCCGAGTTTCTTAGATGAGAAGTTTGAAAAGGTAATTTCACTTATCTGAAATATTACAAAAGCCCCTAAATCTGGCCCGGTAGGTCACTCACCTCGATCGCCGTGGAACCTGTCATGCCTCCCATGAAAGGACAGTCCCCACCACCCCCAGTGCTCAGCACCTCAGGCGGCTTGCTGCTCTGAGGACTAGTTAGCGCTGTTCTCAGGGTTATACTCTCCCCGCTCCTTTTCATTGAAAATGAATCACTATCTTTACAAGACATTCTTCTTGCCTTGTCCTTTGTGGTATGGCTTTATTTTACCCTAGACTTTAGCTTGAAATTCAGTGGCTGATAGGGTGTGAAATGGAACCCCGCATGCTGTGCAACATGTACAAGCTGAGTGGTGCCAGGGACCCTGAGGGACAGGTTGAAACCTTCATTAGCCCAGAATCTTTAGCCACAATGAACTGGAAATTACTGATGCTTCATACACAATGGCCAAGCCGTCATGAGCAATTAAGGAGCCGTGGTGTAATTGACCTGATTCGAGGATGCAGGGCAGCTGAGCACTTCTCCCTGAGGCCAGCCCTCCCACATGAGCAGAGCAGATGGCCTTCTGAGGGATTACAATAACAAGGGCTGCTGAATAGTCAAGTGACCAGTCAGGGTAACCAAGGGGACTGGGCCTTCAGATTTCTTCTGGATGGATGGGCAGCCCATGCCTCACTGAGCTGTGCCATATGTCCCTGTTTGTGGTGCCCCCTTGCCCTCTCCCAGGAGTGTTCCTTCCAATGCAAAATGGAAGGGTAAGGGATGTGTCACTTTAACATATTCTTCTATTTGGCACTGTGATGAATGCTGGTAATGAATAAGATGGATAAGGAACTAGGAATGACTTCAAGGACCTTGTAATCTAAAGGGGGTGGAGCAAACATGAACGTAGGTGAGTAATAATCCAAGTCTTAACTTTCTAATTACTGCCACAGCACATACGATGTGCAAAACCATATGATGACTGCAAAAGAGAAAAGAAAGATCATTTCTTACTGATGAAGATTTTGAGAAAGGGTGAGAGTTTCTAACATATATTCACTAGAAAATGGCTCTGTGGTTCAGTACATTTCAGAAACCTCACCTAAAGATTTATAATACATAGTAGCATGTATGGTATATTCTAAATTTTATTTTTTGAATTGAGAATGCTTAAATATAATTAAAAATTAAAAATATATCCCCTAGGTAACTCAGTCTTCTCAATGGCAGCAACCACTTTTGCTAGTTCTAGTGGATTCTTCTAGGGATATATTATGCTTATGCATATATGAGCACACGTATATATAGTCTTTTTTTCCTTATACACAACCTTGATTTTTTTTTTTCCTGCTTAAAATGCATCCAGAGAATCACTCCTTATCAGTCAATTTTGAGCTTAATAACTGTTTAAAATGACTGCATCTGATCCCATTGTATGAAAAGTTTTCCCATTATTTATTTAGCTTCCTTCCTATGAAACATTTTTGTGTTACAAACACCTCTTCAATGAATACTTGTAAATTATTAATTTGAATATGTACAAGTTTATTTATAGGGGCAATTTCTAGGAGAGCACTGCTGGGAAAATGAATATGTTTATTCAAAATTTTAAAAAATTGAAGTTTAGTTGATTTAAAATGTTTCAGGTGTACTACAAAGTGATTCAGTTATACATATCTATTTTTTTCCAGGTTCTTTTCCATCATAGGTTAGCATAAGATATTGAATATAGTTTCCTATGCTATGCAGTAGGTCTTCGTTGTTTATCTGTTTTCTATATAGTAGTGTGTGTCTGCTAATCCTATATTTCAGATTTATCCCCCACCCCTCTCGCTTTTGGTAACCATGTTTGCTTTCTATGCCTCTATTTCTGTTTAGTACATAATTTCATTTGTATCATGCTCACTTTTAATTTCAAAAGAGATGGTCCAGTTATTTTTATTGAAGTTATTCACACTTGGATCTGCCTGCTTTGTATTTTTTCACTAATTCAGTGTGGTTTTTTTTTGGTCAATATAAGTAAAAATAGTATTTTTATAACTTTTTTTTTCTTGTGAGTAGTTTAGGGAAGGAGAAACTTTCCCTCTACTCTCTTAGGTTTAGTAACTGAGACCTGAAAATTAAATTGATAAAAGAACAGAATAACAGGAGAAAAGGTATACAATTTTTATTGACTTTAATATTTTTATGTGCATGGAGGCTTCACAG
The DNA here is from genome assembly GCA_006410675.1 of Oreotragus oreotragus. Lineage (NCBI taxonomy): Eukaryota > Metazoa > Chordata > Mammalia > Artiodactyla > Bovidae > Oreotragus > Oreotragus oreotragus. The sequence goes on along the minus strand of SJYX01012700.1, from coordinate 162,765 downwards.
AAAAGAAGTGAAAACCCAAAGAAGCAGTTAGATTTGGGAGCTTATATATCATTTTAAGAAAGAATGATAAATTGTGGAGAAGTGACTTGACAGAAGAAAGGGGGTTTTGGTTTCTAGGGCCAATAAATTGTAGAAAAGAAACAAAGAATGTATGAAGCAAACTAGGACATTTATGAGGAAATATGAGGGAAATGTATCACAGGTAAGGGTTATTCTGGTAAGATTTATTTGTGTAGGCTTGTCTCAGTATTGATTCCTTTCCTCTGGTGATAGCAGGGCTCACCTCTACCTGGTACAGGAAGGATTTCTTATAAGAAATGTACCCTGTTGGCAGATAGGGAGATGGTGGGAAGCTCTTCCTGTGTTTGGTGTATTTCAGTTGCCTTCAGCTCAAATAATCATTATACCATCGTGGCATATTTTAATCTTCAGTGGGGTTGAAACAATTTTCATATATTTAGAAGTTACTTTTATGTCTTATCTGTTTAAATTCTTTGTATTTTTAAAAATCACTTCCTTATAGAATTTTGAGCACTCAAAATATGTTAAAGAAATAGAAATTAGGTCTTTATATAGTGAATATTGAATATACTTTTCAATATGTAGTCCCTTTTTGGCAGCTGTGACAGCACAGAAACGTGGCTGAGAGGAGCTACCCCCCATCCAAGGTCAGGGGCAGCAGCCGAGAGGAGCTGCCCCATGTCTAAGGTCAGGGGCGGTGGCCGAGAGGAGCTATCCCATGTCCAAGATCAGGAGCGGCGGCTGCACTTTGCTGGAGCAGCCGTGAAGAGACACCCCATGTCCAAGGTAAGAGAAACCCAAGTAAGACGGTGGGCACTGAGAGAGAGGCCACCAGAGGGCAGACACACTGAAACCACAATCAAAGACAACTAGCCAATCTGACGGAGAAGGCAATGGCACCCAGTACTCTTGCCTGGAGAATCCCATGGATGGAGGAGCCTGGTAGGGTGCAGTCCATGGGGTCGCTAAGAGTCGGACACGACTGAGTTAAAAGGAATCCAAATGGGCTTTATCCCAGGGATGCAAGGATTCTTCAATATCCACAAATCAATCAATGTAGTTCACCACATTAACAAATTGAAAAATAAATGCCATATGATTATCTCAATAGATGCAGAGAAGGCCTTTGACAAAATTCAGCATCCATTTATGATAAAAACTCTCCAGAAAGCAGGAATAGAAGGAACATACCTCAACATAATAAAAGCTATATATGACAAACCCACAGCAAACAACATCCTCAATGATGAAAAATTAAAAGCATTTCCCCTAAAGTCAGGAGCAAGACAAGGGTGCCCACTTTCACCGCTACTATTCAACATAGTTCTGGAAGTTTTGGCCACAGCAATCATAACAGAAAAAGAAATAAAAGGAATTCAACTTGGAAAAGAAGTAAAACTCTCACTGTTCGCAGATGACATGATCCTCTACATAGAAAACCCTAAAGACTCCACCAGAAAATTACTAGAGCTAATCAATGAATATAGTAAAAGTTGCAGAATATAAAATCAACACACAGAAATCCCTTGCATTCCTTTACACTAATAATGAGAAAGTAGAAAAGGAAATTAAGGAAACAATTCCATTCACCATTGCAACGGAAAGAATAAAATACTTAGGAATATATCTTTAATTCTTTTAAAAGAAAACATTTTAAAAGAGTAACTCTTTTCTTTTAAAAGAGAACTCTACCTTCTAGAGTTTCTAGAACAGTCAGATCAAGACTGAATGTACAGGACATTTACATGAAAGTGGCTGTTGCTGTCTTTGCCTGCAGTTAGATACAGTTTTCTGGATGCTGTGATTTTTTGAATCCAATAAATATATTTCCTCTGCTGACGACTGAAATTCTGCTCTCTCTTTGGTTGTTTTTTTTTAATTTTTTTAAAATTTATTTTAATTGGAGGTTAACTACTTTACAATATTGTATTGGTTTCGCCATACATCAAGATGAATTCACCACAGGTATACATGTGTTCCACATCCTGAACCCCCCTCCCTCCTCCCTCCCCGTACCATCCCTCTGGGTTGTCTCAGTGCACCAGCCCCAAACATCCAGTATCATGCATCGAACCTCTTTGGCTTTTTACTTCCCATTAGCCTATAAAGGCAACCAATACTGATTGAATACTGACTGTTCCAGACAGCATACAGGTTGCTGGGGTTACAAAGATAAATAAGAGCCATTCTCCACCCTTAGGTAGTAAAAACACTCCTCAGAGGAGTATCATTAAATTCCTAACACCTAAGTGTGAATTAGTTTTATCGATCCCCTCCTGCAAGAGATCCTGTGGGATAAAAAGGGAAAAGGGGAGTTTTAAAAGGAGTTTGGAATGCACTTCTACTAGCATTAATTCATGCCTTTCCTCTGAGTCAATAATCCCTTTCAATTTCATTGGGAACAAATTCTAAACACATGAAATAAAACAGTAATTTTACAAAATATCTACTTGCTCCAATAATATAAAATACTATTTTTTCAACTACAGGATGGAAACAGGTTCTGTGTGCACACTTCACTTATTAGTAAAAAAAAAAAAAGAAAAGAAAAAAGATGAAGAAAACCCCTGTTTTATAGGCAGAAAGCCCTAGGGTTCAAACTTAACTCTGCCATTTACCACTGGTGTGATCTCACCCTCTTAATGGCCCTGAACATCTGTCTGTTTCTTTTCTTTTTTAAATATTATTTGATTTAGATAATTATTTATGTTTTGGCCATACTACACAGTATGTAGGATCTTAATTCTCTGACCAGGGATCAAATTCACACCCCCTGCATTGGAAGCGTGGAGTCTTAACCACAGGACCGCTAGGGAAATCCCCTGAACATCTATTTCCTCATCTATAAAATGGGAAAAATAACAAGTAATGTATGCAAAAGGATTCCCCGGTGGCTCAGTAGTAAAGAATCCACCTGCAATGCAAGAGACATGGCTTCAGTCCCTGGTTTGGGAAGATCCCCTGGAGAAGGAAATGGCAGCCCACTCCAGTATTCTTGCCTGGGAAATCCAATAGACAGAGGAGCCTGGAGAGCTGCAGTCCACAGGGTCGCAAAGAGTCGGACACGACTGAGTGACTGAGCAAGAGTATTGGTCATTTTAAATGAATTAAGAAATAAATATTTTAAACTTTCTCAGTTTTCATTTCTAATATGGGAAACATTGATGGATATAATTCATTCACAAAAACAAAGCTCTTAAATCTAATTTTAGACTGTGTTTCCTAAACTTATCTCTACACTTTTCAAGTTTAATATATACCAATAGACTTAAGGTTTACCACATTCTTATTTTGGCTTCTATCACTCTTTGGTAAAAGTGTGAATATGCCATGAACCAACAAAGATGTGTGCAAGAAGAGATGTAAAGGGCCTGAAAATGTCCTCATATGATTCACTTCAGTTCAGTTCAGTCATTCAGTTCAGTGCAATTCAGTTCAGTTCAGTCACTCAGTCGTGTCCGACTCTTTGCGACCCCATGAATCGCAGCACGCCAGGCCTCCCTGTCCATTACCATCTCCCGGAGTTCCCTCAGACTCACGTCCATCAAGTCAGTGATGCCATCCAGCCATCTCATCCTCATTCGTCCCCTTCTCCTCCTGCCCCCAATCCCTCCCAGCATCAGAGTCTTTTCCAGTGAGTCAGCTCTTCACATGAGGGGGCCAAAGGACTGGAGTTTCAGCTTTAGCATCATTCCTTCCAAAGAAATCCCAGGGCTGATCTCCTTCAGAATGGACTGATTGGATCTCCTTGCAGTCCAAGGGACTCTCAAGAGTCTTCTCCAACACCACAGTTCAAAAGCATCAATTCTTCGGCACTCAGCCTTCTTCACAGTACAACTCTCACATCCACACATGACCACAGGAAAAACCATAGCCTTGACTAGATGGACCTTAGTCAGCAAAGTAATGTCTCTGCCTTAACCCCTTGAAATGGAGAAACTAGGAGAAATCACGAATGCCAAAGCAGAAGATTGTAAACAGGTGCAGCCCGCACTCACTGACCTGGTCCTAAACCCCTTCCAGCTAGGAGACCAGGTGCACATAAAAACCTGGAAACCCAGTGGATCACAAGGTCAGCACACTTCTTAAGGGAACAGACCCCTGCTGGGTGACCCTAACCACCCACTCTGCCCTGAAGTTGCAGGGATCACTCTGTGGGCACATCACTCTCGACTGAATAGGCCCCACAGAGCCCCCATATCCTGAGAGACAACCTGAGACAACAGCCCCACTGACTCTCATATGACCCTCTTTCTGACCTAAAGCTTCTTTTCCAGAAAACAACAGAAGTGTGATCAGGGCTATTCAGGCGGCAGCAGTGAGCCTCAGCACTGCAGTATACTTTTGCTTATATACAGGGCAAACACCGAGATAACTTCATTTTTAAGAAAACTTGACATGTGACCATCATTCTCTTGCTAATATTTGGGCCATGAACCTTACATTTTCAGGGGTCCTTTGTCTCCATAAGGTTAAGTCAGTCAGTTCAGTCGAGTCTGACTCTTTGCGACCCCATGGACTGTAGCACACCAAGCTTCCCTGTCCATCACCAACTCCCAGAGCCTGCTCAAACAAATGGTAGTGGCTCCTCCGGGATATGGACAGTTAGGACCAAGGCCTGGAGGGCACCAAACAGACATCAAGGCAGCTGGAAGAGGGGCCGTTCCTCTACTCAGGGTTCTGACAGTACCTGAAATCAGCAAGAAGCAACTCCAGGAGAGAACTTGAGATCCCCAGCACCCCTCAAGGATGAGGAGCAGAACAAAAGACAGGAGGGATTTGTCACTGGCAAAGCCCACTAACAATTCCTGAGAAATAACGATAGAATTTGGGGAATAACATAAAATCTGACCTTTTTTCCTTTTCTTCCTTTTCCTTTGTGCTGAGTCTAGTTTCACTAGCTCACAAGGGTGCCCTGAGCAGAGGACTCAGACCAGGCACTTCAGACCAGATTTCCTACTGTAGAATCCCTGCGCCCTACCTCAATTCAAGATGGCGGCAACGGCAGGCCAAATGCAGAGATGCTGTGCACATGCTGTGATCTGCCGCCAAATACAGCACACCTGCACTGCCCCACAAAGACTCCACCTGCCTCTCCCCAAGAAAACCTATAGAGCAGACCCACCCACAGCCTGGAGGAGGGGAGTGTGTGCAAACTCTTACCTCTCCATTCTTTCTTTTAAATTTATTTTTAATTGGAGGATAATTGCTCTACAATGTTGTTTTGGTTTCTGCTATACAACAACATGAATCAGCCAAAAGTATACATATAGCCCTCCCTCTTGTGCCTCCCTCCCAC
>SJYX01012700.1:133514-157315 GCA_006410675.1 Oreotragus oreotragus | reverse complement strand
CCTCCCACCCCACCCACATCCTACCCCTCTAGACTGTCACAGAGCCCTCTAGATTGTCACAGAGCACTGGGTTGAGCTACTTATGCTATACAGCAAATTTCTATTAGCTATCTGTTTTACAAATGGTAATGTACATATATATGTTTCAATACTACTCTCTCAGTTCCCACCCTCACCTTTCTGACTTACTCTGTATAACAGGAAATTTTTTTAGTTTTTTTTTTTTTTGATGTGGATGATTTTTCAAAACAGGCTTCCCAGGTGGTCCAGGGGCAACTCACCCTAGTATTCTTGCCTGGAAAATCCCATGGACAGAGGAGTCTAGTGGGCTACAGTCCATGGGGTCACAAAGAGTCAGACATGACTTGGTGACTGAGCATGCATTTAAAAAAAATCTTTCTTGGATTTGTTGCAATATTGTCTCTGTTCTATGTTTTCGTTTCTTGGCCATTAGGCATGTGGGATCCTAGCTCCCCATCCAGGTATCAAATCCTCAACCCCTGCATTGGAAGGCAAAGTACTAACCACTGGACAGCCAGGGAAGTCCCTCCTTTCTTTTATCAGGTAATAAATCTTTCCTTTGTTTCTGAAATGAATTCAGTCTTATTCTACTGGCTCAGATGACATTGGGCTGGAGGTCCCTTGTTAGAGCCCAACTCAAAAGGGTTGGTAATAATAGTTCATCTGATGGCTGGGGATTCAATAGAAGCTAGGTTTTTGGAAAAGGAAGGAGGAGAAACCTGAGGAATGGAGCAAATGAGAAAATAAAAATCAGCTACCACTGGCAAGGGGTTCAGAACAAGTTATACCTTAAAGGAAAGCCAGGTTTCCTTTAGGACAAAAACAAAAAAGGGTGTTCATAGATACAGATGCAAACATTAGGGATATTGTTCACAGCAGACCATCAGATGCAAGTAATTCCTTAGGATGGCTGAGGGAATCAGGGAGGAGTGAGATATTGGGTCAGTTTAAGGGAATCTGGAAAATGTGGTATACCCTGGGGTTTGGCTATCTGAGAGTAAATGAGCTAAATAAATACATAAGGTATGAAATGACTAGTCCTGGGATTGAGTCTTGTTTTAGTCCTTCTGGGTCCCTATGAGAGAATATCATGGGCTGGGTAGTATAAAAAAACATTAAGTTCTCATCGTTCTGTAGGCTGGGAAGTCTAAGATCAAGGCAGTTGCAGTTGTGGCATCTGGTGAGGATCCATTTCCCAGTTCACAGATGGCCATCTTCTCACCCAGTGGTATTTATATAAAATAATGGCCTTAAACATAGTTTTTTTTTTCTATTTTAACATGTATTCCCTAAAGAGGGACAGAGCTCCCCCTCTTTAAAATGGCCTTTAATTAATGTCTTATAACTGAGAGGTAAAATGGAAACAAGAATTCAAAGGACATGGTGCTATCCGCTGGCTACAGCCCTATCTCCATTTCATCAGACCTCAGCAATCTTTTGGGCTTCCTTGGTGGCTCAGTGGTAAAGAATTAGCCTGCAGTGCAGGAAACATAGCAGACATGGGTTCAATCCCTGGGTTGTGAAGATCACCTGCAAGAGGATGTGGCAACCCACTCCAGTATTCTTGCCTGGAGAATCCCATGAACAGAGGAGCCTGTCTGACTACAGTCCATAGGGTAACAGAGTCAGACACACCTGAAGTCACTGAGCATGTATGCACACAGCAACCTTCTAATTCTTGTTGTTTAACAAAAGAGTTTGATACAATGAAGAACACAGGGCTGGCATATCTGACATTTTTGCTATTCTAAGCAAAAATATATATACATATATGATCTTGGAGTTTAACAATTAGCTTAAATAGTAACAAAGCAAAGCTGTTTTAGACAAAATTCTGAGAAAACATGGAGATCCTCTTATTGGAACTGTTTTCAGAAACTAATAAGCAAAAACCCAGTTTGGGTTTTGTGTGTTGTTGAAAATATTTTTAAAATGTGCTTCCCACTTTCCTCACTGAAGAAATCAGGTTGGAAAACCACTGGAACATGCGAATAATGACTGATTACCTAGCAGGGACTTGGGGCCATCAATCTATCAAAGCCTAGTATAAGGCTAAGAAAGTGAAAGAAAGGAATCGCTTGTTTCTTGTTTCAGGGGTTACATACAGTACTTTATTTCATCAGATGTAGTTGACACAGTTTGTCTCATTGGACTCTCACTGCAACCTTATGAATTAGGAGAAATTAACAGATTTAGTAGAGCTAGAGCCAGGATGAAATCCCAGGAATATTTCATATTGGCTAAATGTACACTCATTCCAGAACATTCTCCACGAAGTTCTCTCTTTTTACAAAATCATAACTGTTAAGTTTTTCTTCCAATCACTTATCTCCTTTCCTGCAAAGCAAAATGCAGCAGGGTGGGGGGTGGGGGGAGAGAACGAGAATGAATGCCTGCTTAATTGAAGGCCTTTCTTACTTGAATTCTGTTTAAACAAGATTATACTGAAATTAAACTTTAAGGACCAAATGAAGCATAAACTCTAAGTGAAAATAACAAAATGTATACCTACAGTTGAAGAATGTATTACACAGAACTTTTTCTTTAATGATAAATATTTATTTAGAACCTAATATGTGCTGGGAACTATGCTAAGCACTTTGTATGTAGTACCTGTCAGGGTCTAAGTAGGAAACAGATGGCACACTCAAATGGGATAATTAAGAGTTTAATGAAGAGACTATTTGCAAAAGGGTGATCAAGGTTAAAGGATGATGAAGTGCTTTTGGGATAGCAATAGCCACAAATCCTTTACCACCTTAGCTGAAGAGACATTGGGGAGAGGGCATTTTCTGGGATCCAAAAAATTACAGAGCTATATCCGTAGCTCTAGGAGAGGACTGTCTGACAGGAGCTGTGACTTTAGGTGGAAGAACACAGCAACAGGCAACTCATGACAAATCATCAGAGAAGAAACTGAGGGAATAAATACCCATACTCTCCTCCTGACTTCTGACCTCCTGTGGGCTGAACCAACCCAGAAGCTGGAAGGCAATGCAGCCCATTGATGAAATCACTGCAAGCCAGCTTCTCAGGACAGAAAGCTAGGAAGAACAGGAGTTTGGAGGGGAAATGGAAGACCATTCAGCACACTGTTTTGAATCTCTGCAACACTGGCACAAGGTAGGTCTATTATAATCCTCATTTAACAGATGAATAAACACTGAGGTTTAGTGAGATTAATTAGCCCAAGATCCCAGTGCGAGGAACTGGAGGCAAGACTCACCACAGTCTGTCTGAATCCAGACCTCTTAACCACCACCCGGACCACACAACAGAATCACCCATGGAGCACTGCAAAATTTGCATAGCCCAAGGCCACATGAGTTCAGTTCAGTCGCTCAGTCGTGTCCGACTCTTTGCGACCCCATGAATCGCAGCACGCCAGGCCTCCCTGTCCATCACCATCTCCCGGAGTTCACTCAGACTCACGTCCATCGAGTCCATGATGCCATCCAGCCATCTCATCCTCGGTCGTCCCCTTCTCCTCCTGCCCCCAATCCCTCCCAGCATCAGAGTCTTTTCCAATGAGTCAACTCTTCGCATGAGGTGGCCAAAGTACTGGNGGGAAGATCCCCTGGAGAAGGAAAAGGCTACCCAATCCAGTATTCTGGCCTGGAGAATTCCATGGACTGTCTAGTCTAGTCCATGGGGTCACAAAGAGTCAGACACAACTGAGCGACTTTCAGTTTCACTTTCAATTATGAATAAGAAACAAAATATAGAATTAAATTATTCATAGCTACCAATATTTCTCCAACAGAATTTCAAGACATGGTGAAACATTCCTTTATATTTCAAAACCATGCTGCTTTCTCCTAATGTGCTGATTTTTCTCTAAAAGAATAAAGACCTTGTAAGGTGGCATGTTCTGGCATAAACTGATAATATTAATAGGAAGGAAATTTGATTTAGATATTACACTAAAGATGACTTTTGTCTGTTTGCTACTGAGGTATAATTGACATACAACATTATATTGATTTAAGGTGTACAACATGACTTAATATTTATACACATTGTGAAATGACCACTACAATAAGTTTAGTTACCACCTGTTATCATAAATAGTTATATTTTTTCTTTTTTTTTTCTTTCTTATGATGAGAACTTTTAACATCTATTCTCTTAGAGACTCTCAAATATGAAAAGTAGTATTAACTATAGTCACCATGTGATACATTACATTCCCATGATTTATTTACTTTATAAATAGAACTTTGGATCTTTTGATCCCTCTCATCCATTTCACCCATGCCCCAATCCCCTCTCATCTGGCAAACACCAATCTGTTCTCTGTTGCTATAAACTTAGGTTTCTGTTCGTTTGTTTGTTTGGCTGGTTTTCGTTTGTTTGGGAGGTTTCTTGACCTCACATACAAGTGATATCATACGGATTTTATGCTTCTCTGACTTACTTAACTTAGCATAAAGCCCTCAAAATTCACATTATTGCAAATGGCAATATTTCCTTCTTTTTTATGGCCAAATAGTTTTACACATATAGACATGTTAAAAACATCGTTAAATAAAAGCATTTGAATTTTATCCTGAGTACAACAGACAGTCATGAAATACTTTAAGCAATAAGAAATATGATCAGATGATCTGCATTATACTTTTGGTGGCATTGCAGATGATGGACTAAAGAGAGGTTAGAAAACTGCTGTACAAGTCAGCAAACCTACTGATGACCTGCTCTAGAACAGAAGTTTTGGGGCTGAAAATGTTGCAAGATTTTATAACCATCCATTTAATAACAAGTAGAGGAAAACCAGAGTGCATTGACTAATACTTTTTCTTACCATTATCCAATGGGAAAACTTCCAGTACGGACAAGGAGCTAAGCCCAGTGTCAAGGTCAAAACTCTGGACTGGCAAAACAAACAGCATAGTAATACACACAGGTCAGGAGGGTTCACAAGGCAGAAGTAACATAGAGTGATGATGTGAAGAAGAAATGATTAACCATTGAGAAGACACATACAAACTGGTCTCAGGATGTGGACACATGGATGGCATCATTTGATCTTCACTCAAAAAGGAAAAAGCTAAAGCATACTTATTTCTTTGAGAAGGCAGATAAGGAGATGTCAAATTACATGTATTAGAAGTGAATTCTGAATTAGAAAGAAATGAAGTTCAATTAATTAAAAAGTTTTAGTGAGACCTTACTCTCAAGAATACTCTCCATTTCAGAGATCTAGCTGCAGAGATCTTTGCCATTCCCTGAAATGGCAATACCATTATCTCTCCACCATTCATGTCTTTCTGCATGATATTACAAGAACTAAGTAGTCTTTCTCAAATGCCAAAATTTACCCAGATAAATTGTTCTAATCATTTCAGATTTAGCTCTTTGTAGCTCTGAAAAGATACATGCATCCCAATGTTTATAGCAGCATTACTTACAATTGCCAAGATATGGAAGCAACCTCAGGGTTCATCAGCAAATGAAAGGATAAAGAAGATGAGGTATACATATACAATGGAATACTACTCAGCCATAAAAAGAATGAAATCATCCCATTCATAGCAACATGGGTGGACATAGAGATTACCATGCTAAGTGAAGTAATTCAGAAAGACAAATATCATATATCACTTACATGTGGAATCTAAAATATGACACAAATGAACTTATTTAAGAAACAGAAACAGATTCACAGACATAGAAAACAAACTTACAATTACCAAAGGAGAAAGGGGGTTGGGAGGGATACATTGTATTAGCAGATACAAGTTACTATATATAAAACATACAAACAACAAAGCCCTACTGTATAACAAGGGGAACTATACTAAACATTCTGTAATAAACCATAATGGAAAAGTTATGAAAAAGAATATATATATGTATAAGTATAAATGAATCACTATGCTGTACACCAGAAACCAACCCATTATAAATCTATCATATTTTAATAAAAAAGTAAATAAATGAGTACTTCTAATAGAGTTCAAAAGTATACAGACTGCTATGGGTCTGTATGAATGGGAGTCCAGGGAGCTGAAAAAATGAAAGTATTATAGATGATCTATATAAACCTTCTTGCTCAAAGACTAGCATATATTAGGTATTTTTTAATATTAATAGTAACTATAATTAGTCATTTTTTAAATTATAAAGTATTTTCCCCATTTTTAGGGGGCTACAATGGAATTTAAAGACATAAATTAATTCCCAAAATTGGGTCAGGCTAGGATTCAAAGCCATGTCACTTGATTCTACATAGTGCTCTTTCCACAACGACAAATATAACTCCTGAAGCCAAAGGAGAATATTGTTAACTAAAATACTACAAACATGCTTCAAATATAAACACAAACAACAGTCTTACAGCACTACATTTCCTAAGCCAAAGAACTTGGACGAGAATGATCAAAAATGCTATTGTTGTTTTTATCCAGTTGCCAACCTGTGTCTGACTCTGCAACCCCATGGACTACAGCATACCATATACACAGCAAAGCATGAACTACCCAGATCTGTCTATCTATCTCTACCTATCTCTATCATCAACCTTAGTTTCTATAAAATGTTTGTTTATATGTTACATTGTTTAGTATATAGTATGTGTATATATATTATATATATGGTATATATCACACTGTGATATATATATATATTACACTGTAGTATAATTATCAGTTTGAGCATTTGTCTCATGTGCTACAGTGTAAGAGTTATCCATTCCTGTATCTTGTATAATCAATGCTGGTTGGGCAATTGTCATGTGGTAGTGTTGTTTTACATGTGCAACCTCATTTCATCTTTCCTAAAATCCCATAAGGTAGGCACTAATATCATCCCTACATTATGTGTGAAGAAACCAAAGTACAGAAATGTTAAACAACTTGTACAATGCTGAACATCTGGTAAGTGGTGAAGTTAGAAACTGACTCTAGGCCATTTTACCCCCAAACCTGCCAAGTTAGCCACTGTGTTACACTTACTAATATAGGTATTCAAAAATTAGGAATAATTTTGATATAGTAAGAAGCAGCACTATATACTCCAACTCCCCATAAGGATATTATAATCATTCATCATCAAAGTACTTTATGGCATTACAGATAAACAACAGTAAAAATGATGTCCTTGATGATAACCCTGAGTCATCAGGCAAACTATATTACCCTCATATTTTCTCAAATATATTATTCTAAAAACTCCCTAAGTGATCTCCCTATGTAGATCTAGTCTCCATCCAAGTGCTTTCCACAATGCTGCACCTGAATAAGGAGTTTGTGTGTGTTTGTGTGTGTCTCACCGCATGTAGTGTATCCAAATAAGAATAATTAGAAATGAACCATAAAGAAAGCAGAGCACCAAAGAACTGATGCTTTCAAACTGTGGTATTGGAGAAGACTCTTGAGAGTCCCTTGGACTGCAGGGAGATCAAATCAGTCAATCCTAAAGGCAATCAATGCTGAACACTGGGCATAAAGTTTCAGTTAAGCAAGATGAATAAGCTCTAGAGATCCGCTATTCAAGATTCTATCTAAAGTCAACAATATTGTCTTGTAGACTTAAAATTTTGTTAAGAGAGTAGATCTCATGTTAGGTATTCTTGCAAAATAAAATAAAATTTAAAAAAAGAAAAACAACCATGATAGAGACAAGACACTGCAAAATCTATGACAGATTCCTGGAGTTCTAAAGCAAGAGATTAGCTCTGCAGTAAAAAGCAGCTTCTGGAAAACTCTTGATTGCTAGTAAATACTGAGCTTCTGATCATAAGACATCAAGAAATTGTGTAGTTTGAATGATAGGTAGCAAACCCAGACTCCCATGACACTTAGATCTGTTATAGCCATTCTCTCAGCTAACATCCATGGCCTCATGGGAGATTCCCTAGGGAAGACAAAACTCAAGACTGATTAACAGATAGACTGGCTTGATATGTTGGCATAAGCTAAAAAAAACACTTGTTTCTGCTCTATAATATCACTCAGTTTTCTTTAAAGGATGAGGTGATAGGAAAATCTCTCAGTGAATAGAGTTTAGAGCAGTACACTTACTCATCTCCTTTGGCAGAAGTAGTATGAGGTAAGGATATACATGGACTCTTGCTACTAACTTGCTTCAGTTGTGTCCAACTCTGTGTGACTCTATGGACTTCAGCCCACCAGGCTACTCTGTCCATGGGATTTCCCAAACAAGAATTCTGGAGTGGGTTGCCATTTCCTTCTTTAGGAAGGAAATCTCCAGGAAGGAATCTTGGACTCGGGTAATGGCAAATGTCTTGGTGGATTGGTTGGTAAGAGGACTGGAAAAAACAAGACTGAAAGACTGCAGGCATTGAGGTCTGGGACAGAGACATAGAATGGAAGTATGGGAATGGGTACGAAGTATTCAAATTTTTGGTTATGAAGTCATAACCAAAAAAAAAAANTGTGGTGTTGAAGAAGACTCTTGAGAGTCCCTTGGACTGCAAGGAAATCCAACCAGTCCATTCTGAAGGAGATCAGCCCTGGGATTTCTTTGGAAGGAATGATGCTAAAACTGAAACTCCAGTACTTTGGCCACCTCATGCGAAGAGTTGACTCACTGGAAAAGACTCTGATGCTGGGAGGGTTTGGGAGCAGGAGGAGAAGGGGACGACAGAGGATGAGATGGCTGGATGGCATCACTGACTCGATGGATGTGAGTTTGAGTGAACTACGGGAGACGGTGATAGACAGGGAGGCCTGGTGTGCTGCAATTCATGGGGTTGCAAAGAGTCGGACACGACTGAGTGACTGAACTGAACTGAATGCATTCTGCTTGCTAATATTTCTTGATATTTGTATTAGTATTTGTAAATGAAATTTGTTGGTAGTTTTCTTTTTTGCGCATGCTATTTTGTCAGGCTTTGTACAACTGTTACACTTGTTTCATAAAACTTATTTGGGTGATTTCCTTTTAAAATCTTTTTTCTAAAAGAGTTCAAATATTGTTGGAGCTATTTGTTACTTAATAATAAGTCATTGGGATGTAATGTACAGAATAGTGACTATAGGTAGTAATACTGTATTGTATTTAAAAGTTACTGAGAGTTCCCCAGCAGCTTTCACACTTCCAAAGCATCAAACTCTTTTTGTTTGTTCAACTTTAAGTTGAACAAACTTAAGAAAAAAAAGTGTAACTATATGTGGTGATGAGAGTTAACTAGATTTATTTTGGTGATCAATTTGCATTATATACAAATAGTGAATTATGTTGCACACTTGAAACTAATATAACATTATGGGTCAATTTATGTCAATTGAAAAACGTTTGGTAGAACTTCTTGATGAAAGAAGTGGAGCCAGTTACTATTTTGAAGAATAACTCATACTTTTTCCACTTTTTTTCTATTTAATTGTTATGTTCAAAATATATTGTGCCTGTTTCACTTTGATTTCTTTTTGGACTCCAGAGTTGTTCCTGAACATTTTGTTATCATCTTGTCTTCTATGTCTTTCTCCTTGCGTTTTCTGTTGTCTTTGCTTTATGGAAATTGCTGTGTATTATTTATTGCAAAGATATAACTTATAATTCAGTTCAGTTCAGTTGCTCAGTCATGTCCAACTCTTTGCGACCCCATGAATTGCAGCACACCAGGCCTCCCTGTCAATCACCAACCCTGGAGTTCACTCAGACTCATGTCCCTCAAGTTGGTGATGCCATCCAGCCATCTCATCCTCGGTTGTCCCCTTCTCCTCCTGCCCCCAATCCCTCCCAGCATCAGAGTCTTTTCCAGTGAGTCAAATCTTGGCATAAGATGGCCAAAGTACTGCAGTTTCAGCTTCAGCATCATTCCCTCCAAAAAACACCCAGGGCTGATTTCCTTTAGGATGGACTGGTTAGATCTCCTTGCAGTCCAAGGGACTCTCAAGAGTCTTCTTCAACACCACACTTCAAAAAGCATCAATTCTTCAGCACTCAGCTTTCTTCACAGTCCAACTCTCACATCCATAGATGACCACAGGAAAAACCATAGCCTTGACCTGACGGACCTTTGTTGGCAAAGTAATATATCTGCCTTTTGATATGTTGTCTAGGTTGGTCATAACTTTCCTTCCAAGGAGTAAGTGTCTTTTAATTTCATGGCTGCAGTCATCATCTGCAGTGATTTTGGAGCCCAGAAAAATGAAGTCTGACACTGTTTCCACTGTTTCCCCATCTATTTCCCAAGAAGTGATGGGACCGGATGCCATGATCTTAGTTTTCTGAACATTGAGCTTTAAGCCGACTTTTTCACTGTCCTCTTTCATTTTCATCAAAAGGCTTTTTAGTTCCTCTTCACTTTCTGCCATAAGGGTGGTGTCATCTGCATATCTGAGGTTATTGATACTTCTCTTGGCAACCTTGATTCTAGTTTATGCTTCTTCCAGCCCAGCGTTTCTCATAATGTACTCTGCATATAAGTTAAACAAGCAGGGTGACAATATACAGCCTTGACGTACTCCTTTTCCTATTTGAAACCAGTCTGTTGTTCCGTGTCCAGTTCTAACTGTTGCTTCCTGATATAATTACAAATATGTAATTTTCAGATCTTGTCTGTGAAGTGTACCCTTTAAATAATATTTGCTGTGAATTCAACCTTGTCTGAAATCTTCCTCTATATGCATTGCGCAAAAGGCTTTTGCCAACTTGTTTTATTTACTATCAGACACAGCTGTGCCCTGCCTCACATTCTTGTGGCCCACTTTTCACTCCAGCTGTCGTTGCAGCAGCTGGCTCTCTGTATGTGTAATCTGACTACCTCACCTTGTCTGTAACAGGAAGTTGTGTATTTTTACATACCTGCTCAGTTGTTATTATGGGCAAAAATTCATGACTAATGGGGACAGGGGACAGTGATGTGAAATTTTTCCATCTCTTGAGTGGAAAGATATATTCTGAGATATATTCACACGGCTGCACATAGCTCCCAGTGGGATCATGCTCAGGTTGTCCATGGGTAATCAGCCTTATGACACACCGCTTCCTTGTTTCTCTGCCCTCCACTCCTGATTCTTGTGGTTACGTCCCGAAATTAACCACCTATTTCAGGCTGCTTTTTCAGGGAAGCCTAAGTTAGGACATCATGACTTTTGAATTTTGCAGTGAACTCACTCTTATTTACACCCCTCTTTTAACATTCTCTTACACTATATGTACAAAACATACAGTATGTTTATTTATATGAGCTATATTTTTCTTAATTCTCTTATGTTTAATTCATTCTATAAAAATTAATAAATAGCAACCTCAGCTAAATAGAGTTGGGAGACTAGTGAAGGGAGCTCTCATGGCTTGAACTGATAGCAGAGCCCAATAGGAAGAAGACAGACCCCTCTTCTTTCCTAGCAAGGACTCAACCAGTGAAAAGCCATGGAATCTATTAACAACAGCCCTCCTAACTTCCTTTTCTCCTCAATAAGCATTCTCCTTCTCTTGTCGTGAGGGTAATTCGCTCATAGTTGCAAACTCTGAATTACAGCTATCTGCTGTCCATCGTTGCTAGAGAAATATCTGGCAATTTTTCTGTTTCAGGTCAACACTTCTATATTATGTTTTCCACCATATGATTTGTATGTTTCTGTGTATAAATATTTTCAGAGCTTTCCTGGTTTGAAACTAGTTTATTTAGGGGTTCCATTTTCACTCCTCAATAGGTTTTGTGTATTTCTCATATATGTGTTCACTCTATAGTTCATCTCATTCTAAAAGGTTACTGAGTGTCTTGATCAGCCAACCATCTTCCTAACAAGATTTATTGACAAGTCCTGGGTTTTCTGCTAGAACTTCATTCGATTCAGTTACTTCTCCTGATAGAGGAGAATAGAGTTCTCAGCAGCTTTCACACTTTCCAAAGCTCTAAACTCCTCTTGTTTGTTTAACTTTGTCCCAACCTCAGGCAGACTACAGTAAACATCTTCCAAAGCTTCTTGTGCAAAATTGCTCATTCTCACTGTTCTAACACTGTTCCTTTTGGTATCCATGCATGTCTGTAAATTTACGCATGGAGAGCAGAGCATTGTTATCCACAGCATCTAGGTGTTCACTGCGCACAGCCCCTAAAGCTGTGGTGGGCAGGGAAAGGTAGGCACCCACACAATGGAGTGCAGGCTGCTGACCCTAGGCCCCAGGCTCTGCTGCATGTACTCAGTCGTGTCTGACTCTTTGTAACCTATATGGACTGTCGCCAGCCCGGCTCCTCTGTCCATGGAATTTTCCAGGCAAGAATATTGGAGTGGGTTGCCATTTCTTCCTCCAGGGGATCTCTTCAACCCAGGGATCTAACCCATCCTCTGTGTCTCCTGCATAATAGGTGGATTCTTTTACCACTGAGCCACCTGGGAAACCCCATTTTCTGTGGGGCCCCTTCAACATATTTTTGTTTCAGCATTTCCTTTTTTATTTTTATGAACTGTTGTTGTAGGAGGTCATCAAGAGGATGTGACCGCTGGTTGATCCTAGAGCTGGACCAGGGCGATAGGAGGTTCCTTACCCCCTCCCCTGTCCTTGTAACGTACTCCTTGCTCTCTACTCCCTCGGTGGGAACTATTCTCAAAGATGTAGCCTTGGGAGAGCACTATATTGTTGAGAGGATCTGGACTGTGCAGATGACTGAACCTTGTTTTAAGCCCTCTGCATAAACTTTAAGATTCTAGTGGGCAGGTGTAGAGTGTCTACTTGTTACCCACCTGGATTCTTGGACTCTTTAATCAATACAAATTGATAACAGGCCAGAGAAGGAGTTCAGGCAAAGCTTTATGGTGGCCCGTGGTGCTGCAGGAGGGGAGGGAAACAACTCACAGGTGCCCTTGCTGGTTCCCTGGGGGTTGGGGCAAGCTGGTTCCTTAAATAGGGTGTGTGTCGGTGAGGGTAGTGGAGGATGGGTGAGTTGACTGGAAGGAGTGGCTTAGGTAGTCTGCTTGCAACATTGGTGGTGCTCAGCACAGGCATCATGCTCAGCACCCTGCTTTTGCTTCCACACCTCCCTGCAGTTGGGTTTTGGCTTTTTCCTATCTTGTTCCTGATTTGCCCCGGCTGCATATGTGTGCAGTTATTTTTGGTCCCTTATAATTTCTTTGAATCTGTTGCTGGAGGAGTAGATGTCTGTTTAGGTCCACATACTGCAGCAAAGGGTCCCAGGCCCCAGCCTGTATCATGCTCCTGGTGCTGCCACCCAAACAAGCCTGGTAAGTGAGTGAGTTCTCTTACTTGGTTAACCTGAAACCTACCAGTCTGGGATGGCCTGCCTCTCTCTTTGGTTTCTTTTTTGCATTCTGTGTGTGGGTACCGGTTTGTGAGCCAACAACTATACTTGATTCCTTTCTATAAGCGATGATGGAACTAGTAAAATGTTAATTTCTCCATTTTCATCTCTTTCTGTTATTTTGCCATGCAGTTTTTCTGTTGAATATATTTTTTATTAATGTTACCTTTATATCTTTAATGTGCCATAATTACTTAATTTATTACACCTGTAGAGTGTCTTTTGCTAACAGGTGATAAGATGAATAAACACATGCGTATTCACTGCCTCTCTTCCCTTTCCCTATCAACCTTCTTTACATATTCTTTTTGTCCATTTATATTCTCTTTTGTATAGCTTCCAGATTATTTTAATTTTATGATAAAATGAATTCAATACTCATTCATTCTTGGGCCACAGTTTTTCATTTAATTCTTTGGTAATTTCTATAGAAAAGTTTTGAAATATATTTTAATTTTTCATTAAAATTTTTTTTTCACTTGTCTTTATATTTGGACCAGAGTTTTGTTATGTCTTATATATCCCAGTTTCTTCAGACTTTTTTATTCATTGCTTTGTAGTCTCCTCATATTAAAAATTGCTTTGGAAAAGCCTGAAGTCTGTTAAATTTTTAGCTGTTTTCTGATGACATTTTTTGTTGATTGTACAAAGTATTCTTTACTCGAATTTGAAATTTGACAGTTTTTAGTGGATTATGTTTTTCTGCTGATTGTATATATAATTTAAGTATATTCATGTTCTAATTTTTGGTTGTGTTGTCTTTCTTAGCATTTCTTCACATGTTTTGGAGTTTTGTTCAAAAGGTTAATTTTGAATTGATATTTCTTCACATTTCTTTTCTGTTCCCACTCTTCCCTTCCTACGGGTTTAGTGATTGACTAGGACTGCAGTCCATGAGCAGGTCTCATTATTCATTCTGTGGCTCCTGCTTCTAAGTGATATTGGAGAATTCACAGCTGTGATCACTGAGCCATTGGAGTGCTTGGTTAGTTTTTGGTTGGGAGACTGTGCCTATATTTTTGATGTCTCTAGGCCTTAAGTGACTATGATTTCTCACAGTTGAGACTTGGCACTCAGTACTGCACTATTTACCTGGTAGAAATACTGACCATTTGCACCAGATAATTCTTTGCTGTGGGGGACTTTTGTGTCTGTCTGTGTGATAGAACGTTTCACAGTATCTCTAGCCTCTATACACTAGATGTGAGTAGCATCTTTACATCCCCAGTTCTGACAATCAGAATACTTCCTATCACTGCCAAGTGTTTCCTGTGGGACAAAAGCACCTCCAATGGAGGACTACTGTTTTAGGCAAGTGGTGGGAATTTATTTTAATCTTTTTATCCAAAAAGGGAAATAGCCCCACCAAAGTCTCTCTTTCCCTGCATGCTGTGCATACTAAGTCACTTCTGTTGTGTCTGACTCTTTGTGACCCTATGGACTGTAGCCAACCAGGCTCCTCTGTCTGTGGGATTTTCCAGGCAAGAACACTGGAGTGGGTTGCCATTTCCTTCTCCAGGGGAGCTTCCTGACCCAGTGATCGAACCTGCTATCTCTTATGTCTTCTGCACTGGCAGGCAGGTTCTTTACCACTAGTACCTACTTCCCTGCATGCTCCATGTATGCTAAGTCACTTCAGAGGTATCTGATTCTTTGCAACCCGATGGACTGTAGTCTGCATGCTGTGCATACTAAGTCACTTCTGTTGTGTCTGACTCTTTGTGACCCTATGGACTGTAGCCAACCAGGCTCCTCTGTCTGTGGGATTTTCCAGGCAAGAACACTGGAGTGGGTTGCCATTTCCTTCTCCAGGGGAGCTTCCTGACCCAGTGATCGAACCTGCTATCTCTTATGTCTTCTGCACTGGCAGGCAGGTTCTTTACCACTAGTACCTACTTCCCTGCATGCTCCATGTATGCTAAGTCACTTCAGAGGTATCTGATTCTTTGCAACCCGATGGACTGTAGCCCGCCAGGCCTCTCTATCCATGGGACTCTCCAGGCAAGAACACTGGAGTGGGTTGCCATTTCCTTCTCCCTGCATGCTAGTCACCCCTTTTTTCAGACCTAGAGGTCTACAGCTCATGACTTTAGCCTGGCTGAGTGCTTTTAATTTTTACTCTTTTTCATTAAAGAAATGTTTATCTTGATTTTGAGATGCCTGTAACTATTTTTACCTTTGTGTATTATTGCTCACTGCTTGGAGCTAATAGGTTGCATCAGAGTCAGAACTAATGAAGCTATCTTTACTGGAAATCTTCAGCACTGTTGTATTTATAGAGTGGCCAGTATACTTATACTCCAGTTCAGTCACCTCCAAAATAGCAGATAAAATAAGAGTGGTAAGTGAAAGCTAGTATCATGTTCCTGAGTTATGGTTCTCCTCTGTCCACCATCATCCATTTCACCCACCATTCCCAACATGCTAGATTGTTCCTATTAGTACACAAAAAACTCTTATTCTGGTTTAACCAAAATACCCCATGTAATCTGCCTTTGACCTATCTCTGACATCATCTGGTAACCACTATAATCACAGGAGGATTCTCTTTCCCTTTCTACCAAGTTAAGCTTGCTTTTCTTTTTTTTTTTTTATTCATACATATACCCATCTTGAATTTTCCAAAGAAAATTGTACAACTTTGCATAGATTGCTTTCAACAAAAGATTAGTTTATACATTTTAAAAAAGATGGCAGAGATTGAAAAAAAAAAAAAGAACCCAAAGATTATTTCTAGAAAAGCTACAAGTTCATTCCATTTTAGAACACTGTGGGATCTTTCAATATCTTTGTTCAATTTTTTTCTCTTGGTTACTTAAATGTCAGTTTAAATATCACCTTCAGCAGAGGTAACTATCTAATCAAACATATCTGCTCAATTATTCTCTTACATTGCCCTATTTTAGTTCTTTCTGTATAAGCTTCTACTCATCAGTATTCTCTTACATATGTATTTGTTTATTTTTCATTTCTGTCTACTATAATGTAAACTCCTTGAGGGCAAAGACCTTCTAGTTTTTGTTTAGTGTACTATATTTTTAGTGACACAATAAACCTGACACATAGAAATAAATGATATTTACTGAATAATAAATGTAACAATGCTATGCTTGAATACTGTTGATCTGTTTCTTTAGTAAAATTATCCTGAAAGGATACTTGTACCCTCTCATTCTCAACAAAGTTTTTAGAATAATTGCTTAATAAATATATTAAATGTGACATCAGTCCCATTTTGTCATATCCTAGGCCCATTTTCATGGGGAAATGAGCAAATGATCTCTGGTGTAAATGTCTTACAAAGATAATGTTATCTAAGAGACAAGCTTAAACGCTAATTGAAGTTGCTTCAGTAGTTGGTGGCTGGCTTTTTTGAACTTCGTTTAGAGGTCACGTATTTATTCTTCAGGGCACTGTACGTTGAAGCATCTAATTGGATTTAAAAGTTATGTTTATCTTTTTGCTATTTATAAAAATTATTAATTATAAAAAAGGTATAAATTGTTCTACGGAGCTAGCTTGGAAAATATGTGTGTGCTTATTAGAGAATAGATTAGATCATGCATATTTTCAGTTCAGTTCAGTCACTCAGTCATGTCTGACTCTTTGCAACCCCATGGACTGCAGCACGCCAGGCTTCCCTGTCCATCACCAACTCACAGAGCTTACTCAAACTCCAGTCCATCAAGTCAGTGATGTCACCAACTATCTCGTCCTCCATTGTCCCCTTCTCTTCCCACCTTCAATCTTTCCCAGAAGCAGGGTCTTTTCCAATGTGTCAATTCTTCTCATCAGGTGGCCAAAGTATTGGAGTTTCAGCTTCAGCATCAGTTCTTCCAGTGAATATTCAGGACCGATTTCCTTTAGGATGGACTGGTTGGATCTCCTTGCAGTCCAAGGGACTCAAGAATGTTCTCCAACACCACAGTCAAAAGCATCAATTCTTCAGTGCTTTGCTTTCTTTATAGTCCAACTCTCATATCCATACATGACTACTGGAAAAACCATAGCTTTTTTCTGGATGGATTTTTGTTAGCAAAATAATGTCTCTGCTTTTTAATATGCTGTCTAGTTTTTCTTCCAAGGAGCAAGTGTCTTTCAATTTCATGGCTACAGTCACCATCTGCAGTGATTTTGGAGTCTAAGAAAGTAAACTCTGTCACTGTTTCCATTGTTTCCCCATCTATTTGCCATGAAGTGATGGGACCAGAAAATGATGTTCGTTTTTGAATGCTGAGTTTTAAGCCAGCTTTTTCAGTCTCCTCTTTCACTTTCATCAGTAGGCTCTTTAGATTCTCTTTGCTTTCTTCCATAAGAGTGGTGTCATCTGCATATCGGAGGTTATTGATATTTCTCCAGGCAATCTTGATTCCAGCTTGTGCTTCATCCAACCTGGCGTTTTGCATGATGTACTCTGCATATAAATAAGTTAAATAAACAGGGTAACAATATGCAGCCTTAGCATATCCCTTTCCCAATTAGGAGCCAGTCTGCTGTTCCATGTATTGTTAAAACTGTTGCTTTCTGACCTGCATACAGGTTTCTCAGGAGACAGGTCAGGTGGTCTGGTATTCCCATCTCTTTAAGAATGTTCCACAGTTTATTGTGGTCCACAGAGTCAAAGGCTTTGGCATAGTCAATAAAGCAAGAATAGATGTTTTACTGGAACTCTCTTGCCTTTTCCATGATCCAAAGGATGTTGGCAGTTTGCTCTCTAGTTCCTCTGCCTTTTCTAAATCCAGCTTGAACATCTGAAAGTTTTCAGTTCACGTACTGTTGAAGCCTGGCTTGGAAAATTTTGAGCATTACTTTGCTAGCATGTGAGATGAGTGCAGTTGTGCAGTAGTTTGAACATTCTTTGGCACTGCTTTTCTTTGGGATTGGAATGAAAATGGAACTTTTCCAGTCCTGTGGCCACTGCTGAGTTTTCCAAATTTTCTGGCATATTGAGTGCAGCACTTTCACAGCATCATCTTTTAGGATTTGGAATAGCTCAACTGGGATTCCATCACCTCCACTAGCTTTGTTTGTAGTGATGCTTCCTAAGGCCCACTTGACTTCGCATTCCAGAGTGTCTGACTCTAGTTGAGTGATCACACTATGGTGGTTATCTGGGTTATGAAGATCTTTTTTGTACAGTTCTTCTGCATATTCTTGCCACCTCTTCTTAATATCTTCTGTTTCTGTTGGGTCAGTACCATTTCTGTCATTTATTGTGCCTATCTTTGCATGAAATGTTCCCTTGGTATCTCTAATTTTCTTGAAGAGATCTTTAGTCTTTCCCATTCTATTGCTTTCCTTTATTTCTTTGCACTAATCACTGAGGAAGGCTTTCTTATCTCCTCTTGCTATTGTTGGGAACTCTACATTCAGATGGGTGTATCTTTCCTTTCTGCTTTGCCTTTAGCTTCTCTTCTTTTCTCAGCTATTTGTAAGACCTCCCCAGACAATCCTTTTGCCTTTGTGCATTTCATTTTCTTGGGGATGGTCTTAGTCAATGACTCCTGTACGTGCATGCTTTAGTTACTGGCTTTTGTTTCAAATATTTTTGTGGTATTTTAACAAAGTGTCTCAAGAAGAGAAAGGTATATGGGCCTGTGAAAATGAGGTTGTCAAGCCAAGAAGTTAAATCTGTATTTCAGTTGATTTATCTGGAAAATGGTACTAATAATACTTAATCTCTTCTGACTTTAGATGATGACTGTGATAATCAAATTAAATAAATGTATAAGTGCTTTGAACACAGCATGGTAGAAATGCAAGTTATTACCAGTAGCCACAACAAAATGACCACAGTAATATTGAATTAGCTTTAGGATATTAGATAAAGGCTGTAATTCCAAGGGTGGCATTTCCTTTCTGTCCTTTGAGAGATGATGTCATTGTTTAGAAGAGCTCTAGGACCCATAGCCCTCCAGATTCTCAGTGTATACTGGATACCATTTGGTGGGCCAGCAATCGATAATGATAACTGCTTGGTAACCATAAGTAGCGCCTTTCTCCTCATAACTTTCATTGGTAAAGTTTGTTTCAGCTTTGTAAGAATGCTGATTACAGTGCTGAGAGTGCCTCAAATTTCCTGTTCTATTCTTTCCTTTTCTTCTTTTTGGCAGTATGACTTTAAACTCGTTCCCAAAGGTTTTGAGTGAAGCTGATATGATTAGATTTGTTTCTGGAATTTAGATGGTAATCAAGAGTAAAAAAGTTACTGCCAGAAGTCTTAGAATATATTATATCTGCAGCAAACTCTAGATGTAGACTGTGCCCTCAGCAGTACTCTTTTGTGATGTAGAACTGTTTGAGAGAAAAGAAGTCATGGATTCCTATGTATAAGAATTGCATTTTGTTTTATAACTCAGTGGTATATCCATACAACTTACAAACAAATGAGTTAGTTCAGTAAACACTTGAAAAAGTACGAAAATAATGACACTAATAATGTGAGTTTCTCTTATTTTGTTCTTGCCAGTACACACACTTACAAACATATGTGTAATTTTTAGACAATTGAGAAGGTTAAGCTAAAGGTGAAAATTCTTTTTCTAAAGATGTTCTCTGAAGGGGTCTGGATGGCAAAAATGACACAATATCATTAAATAAGGCAAACTTACTCAGCACCAATAGTATTTTAGGGTAAAAAAAAATGTTTATTATAATAATTTTAATAATACAAATTTACCTGTTAAAAACTAATTTTTATTACAGAGTATTTTTTCTTCATATTTACTCTCACAATATTGCAATCTCTCCATAATTTCTGAGTAGTTTTGACATATGTCATAGCATATGAAAAACTGAGTCTTTTAAGTGTACAATTTAGTGGTGGTCTATTATTGTGTTAACAGGTTTTATAACCATTAACTGTTGTCTGATTCTAGAACATTTCCATCACCTTGAAACAAAACTCCCATTAGCACTCCCCATTCTCTACTTCTCTCAGCCCCTGACAACTACTAACGTTTTTCACCCTATGGATTTACCTATTCTGGCCGTTTAATAAAAAAAACAGATCATATAATATTTTGCCTCTGTGATTGACTCCCTGCACTTAGCATAATGTATTTAGCCTTGCACTTAGCATAATGTATTTAGTGTTCATCATTGACTTACTGATAGTTTATGTCATCACTTTATTCTTTTTTAATGACTGAATAATAACATCAACATTTCATTCCTTTGTATGGCTGAATAATATTCTGTTGTATAAGGATGATTTATTTTTCCAATGTTGATGGCATTAAGATTTTCATCTTCTTGGCTATTATAAGTAATGTTACTATGAGCATTAGCGTACAGATTTTTGTGTGGATATATGTTTCCAATTCTCCTGAATGTGTATCTAGGCATAGAATTCCAAGTTATATGAAAACACTATGTTTAACTTTTAGTGAAACTGCCAAACTGTTTTCTAAGTGGAGGTGTCATTTTATAATTCCATGATCAATTTATGAAATCCTTGCCAGCACTTGTTATTATTTTTTTTTCTTTTAGCAATCTTAGTCAATGTGAAGTACTCTCTATGATTTTAACTTGTAGTACCATGATAATTAGTGATGTTGAACATTCCTTGTGAGGATGTCTTCCTTGGGGAAATGGTTATTCATATCCTTTGCTTGGGTTATTTATCTTTTAATGGTGGATTTCCAAGTCCTTTATAGTCTGAATGCAAGACATTTATCAGATATAAAATTTGTACATATTTTATCATTTTCTATGGATTGTCTTTTCACTCCCTTGATAGTGTGATTTAAAAAATAATTGTGATATAACTGATATAACATTATATTGGTTTCAGGTATACAATATAATGATTTAATAATATTTTTACATATTGAGAAATGATCACCACAGTAAGTCTATTGATAGCATGCTTTGAATAAAATGTTTTAATTTTGATAATCTCTGATTTGCCTAATTTTTCTTTTCTGCTTATGTTTTTGGTTTTCATTTCCAAGAAATCATTGCCAAATCACAGATAAAAGAGATTTACTTTGAAGAATTAACTAAGAGTTTTATGGCCTTAGAGATTCTTCCATTTTGGTCTATGATTCATTTTAAGTTAATATTTGTATATTTTGTGAAGTTCAGTTCACTTCAGTCACTCAGTAGTGTCCAACTCTTTGGGATCCCATGAACCACAGCATGCCAGGCCTCCCTGTCCATCACCAACTCATGGAGTCCACCCAAACCCATGTCCATCGAGTTGGTGGTGCCATCCAACCATCTCATCCTCTGTCGTCCCTTTCTCCTCCTGGCATCAGTCTTTCCCAGGATCAGGGTCTTTTCCAATGAGTCAGTTCTTTGCATCAGGTGGCCAAAGTATTGCAGTTTCAGCTTCAACATCAGTCCTTCCAATGAACACTCAGGACTGATTTTCATTAGGATGAACTGGTTGGATCTCCTTGCACTCCAAGGGAATCTCAAGAGTCTCTCCAACACCACACTTCAAAAGGATCAATTCTTTGACACTCAGCTTTCTTTATAGTCCAACTCTCACATCCATACATGACCACTGGAAAAACCATACCATAGCTTTGACTAGACGGACATTTGTTGTCTCTACTTTTGAATATGCTGTCTAGGTGGTCACAACTTTCCTTCCAAGGAGTGCAGTTCAGTCGCTCAGTCGTGTCTGACTCTTTGCAACCCCATGAATCGCAGCACGCCAGGCCTCCCTGTCCATCATCAACTCCTGTAGTTCACTCAGACTCACACCCAGCAAGTCAGTGATACCACTGTCTCTTATACACATCTAATGAGGGACCTGGGCTCTGATCTATCAAAAGGCTTCTGGAGCTGCCTTATCCCCCATCCCACATGTTCTCATGTTGACTCTGAATGGTGATATTACCTGGGTTGAGGATTTTAGGAGCTCAGACTGTGGATTTAATCACAGAGGGATGGGAGTATCTTTTAATAAAGAGATAAAGAGGAAAGGGGATTATATAGCAAAGATGTTATGTTCTTGGGTCTATGATAGACAAAAGTCTTATAAAGAATTTTACAAAACCCAAGGATTAAGAGGAAATTTAAAAGGCCCGTTTATGAAACATTGTCTACAAGAGTCAGGTTTGTTCAGAGACAATGAGAATAATGACACAGTTATCAAAACACTAGAGCTTTAGGTCTTGCTTCAGGAAAAAGTGGAAGATGAGAGGGAAGATGAGTTGAGTGAGAAACAATGAAAAAAGAGACACTTTCTCATGAAAAGGACTGAATTTTGAGTCCAGGGTAGTCATAGATGAAAGGGAGAAGAAAATGTATGCCTATCAAAATGTGCTTAAAGATAGAACTAGGGAAGAAAATTCAAGATTTTGGAGAATGAACTGGGAAGACTTCTCTCTCTGGCCTGAACACACAAAACTATTGAAAAGTGCTCTTGAAAGCTGAAGGCAAGGAGTCAACAAAAAGAAAAACTGGGGAACATACCCTTGGTGACTAGGAGGTTATATAAGATTTAGAGGTTATATGAGATTTAGAAAATTTGATATTGGAAAGCTGGGAATATCAGCAGAGAATCTGTCAGTTATTAATAAGGGAGTCCTAAGGTGTTGTGGTCAGTACATGTAGAGAGGCAGATTTGGCTCTTTGCCCCGAGGGAGCCTGTTTGGGAGATTTATGGTGATAGGACTCTCAGAAAGAGAGACCATGAGATGTATTAAATGGGAGTCAGATAGCATTCCAATACAATGTGCTCAGGCATGGATTACGGATGGGACTGATGGATGGTGAACCTGGCTGTGAGAATTACCCTTTCCAGGGAAGGGAGAGTGGACAGGATTTGTTTTGGCAGATGAGAAACCCATTCATCTTGTATTATTTTCTGTAAGAAGTCAACAAAGGTGGAATCTGTAGATAGATGTTAGGAAAAAAAAAAAATTCTCTAGGTCAGAAAGCAAAGGTCCCAGGGAAAGAAAGAAGAGAGGCATTCTGATCTAACCAACAGTAATTGAACTGTATAAATCAAGAAAAATTTCCCAACAGCTTATTTTAAAATTCATCTAGCTGTTTCTGGAAGGACTCTTGAGAACAACAGAGGAAAAAAGGGACATTATAGGGAAAATGTGGCAAAAGGTATTTGAAGTGTAGCCATTGAAAGAGTATGACTTAGTCTGGGCTCTGAATATTCAAAAATGGTAGGAAGGCCTCCTGGACTTTATTGGGTTTTAGAAACCCAAGCTAGGGAAGACATAACAGATACAATGTTGGTCAGAAATATATTGTTTTGTGTAGCTACCATAACATTACCCTAAATTGGGTGGCTTTAAAAACCAGAGGCTTCCCAGGTGGCACAGTGGTAAAGAATCCTCCTGCCAATGCAGAAGACGCAGGAGATGCAGGTTTGATCCCTGGATCTGGAAGATCCCCTGGAGTAGGAAGTAGCAACCTGCTCCAGTATTCTTGGCTGGAAAAGTCTATGAACAGAGAAGCCTGGTGGGCTACAGTCCATCGGGGTTGCAAAAAGTAGGACACAACTGAGCATGATGAGTTAAAAACCAGAAATTTATTTCTCACAGTTCTGGAGGCCAGAAGTTAGCTTAATCAC
>SJYX01012700.1:112901-131978 GCA_006410675.1 Oreotragus oreotragus | reverse complement strand
TTGGAATGAAAACTGACCTTTTCCAGTCCTGTGGCCACTGCTGAGTTTTCCAAATGTGCTGGCATATTGAGTGCAGCACTTTCACAGCATCATCTTTCAGGATTTGAAATAGCTGAACTGGAATTCCATCACCTCTCCTAGCTTTTTTCATAGTGATGCTTCCTAAGGTCCACTTGACTTCATTCCAGGATGTCTGGCTCGAGGTGAGTGATCACACCATCATGATTATCTTGATCTTGAAGATCTTTTTTGTACAGTTCTTCTGTGTATTCTTGCCACCTCTTCTTAATATCTTCTGTTTCTGTTAGGTCCCTACCATTTCTGTCCTTTATTGAGCCCATCTTTGCATAAAATGTTCCCTTGGTATCTCTGATTTTCTTGAAGAGATCTCTAGTCTTTCCTGTTCTATTGTTTTCCTCTGTTTCTTTATGCTGATCACTGGGGAAGTCTTTCATATTTCTCTTTGCTAGTCTTTGGAACTCTGCATTCAAATGGATATATTTTTCCTTTTCTCCTTTGTTTTTCACTTCCCTTCCTTTCACAGCTATTTGTAGCAGCTATTTGTAAGACCTCCTCAGACAGCCATTTTGTTTTTTTGCACTTCTTTTTCTTATGGATGGTCTTGATTCCTGTCTCCTGTACAATGTCACTAACCTCCATCCATAGTTCATCAGGCACTCTGTCTAATAGATTTAGTCATTTAAATCTATTTCTCACTTCCACTGTATAGTCATAAGGGATTTGATTTAGGTCATACCTGAATNTTCCTGTCTCCTGTACAATGTCACTAACCTCCATCCATAGTTCATCAGGCACTCTGTCTAATAGATTTAGTCATTTAAATCTATTTCTCACTTCCACTGTATAGTCATAAGGGATTTGATTTAGGTCATACCTGAATGGTCTAGGGGTTTTCTCTACTTTCTTCAGTTTCAGCCTGAATATGGCAATGAGTTCATGATCTGAGCCATAGTCAGCTCCTGGTCTTGTTTTTGCTGACTGTATAGTTACATCACAATTTTATTCTTTGCATGTATATTCAGTTATTTCTGTGCCATTCTCACCCTCTTCCCCTTCATTGAATTGACCCTTGCTAAAAATGTAAGAAATTATTTCTGTTCTCTCAACTCTATTGATATATGTTTATCTTGATTACTGTAGCTTCATGATAAAATATCCCAGCTTTTTTGAGACAATAGATGTATAACATTATGTGAGTTTGAGGTGTACAGTATGATAACATGATACATATATGTATATATCATTACATCACAGTAATGTTAGTTAGCACATCTATCACCTAATATAATTATTGTTGACTTTTGTTGTGAGAACATTTAATATTTACTCTCTTAGCAGTTTTCAAGTATATAATACAGTATTGTTAATTATAGCCATCATGCTTTGTATTAGATCCCCCATAACTTATTTGTCTTATAAATGAACATTTATACCTTTTGACCAACATCTCCCTACTTTCCCCAACTCCCTGTCCCTGGCAACCACTATTCTATTCTGTTTCTATGAATCTGGCTTTTAATATTTAGTATTTGTCTCTCTGTCTGACTTATGTTGCATACCATAATGCACTCAAGGTTCATCCATGTGGCCACATGTTGAAGGACTTTCTTCCTTCTTATAAATAAATATTTTTTCTTTAGCAGATTCTTTACCAGCTGGATGGACTGTTGGGTCATATGGCAGTTCTAGTTTTGTGAGGGACCTCAATACTGTTTTCTATAATGGCTACATCAATTAACATTCTCACTTTCAGAGCTCCAGATTTCCCTTTTCTCCGTATCCTTAACATCATCATCTGTTATCTCTTGTCATTTTGATAATACCCATTCTAACATATGTGAAGTGATATATCATTATGGCTTTGATTCCCATATAATTAATGATGTAGAACCACTTTTCAGGTACTTATTGCCCATTTGTATGTCTTCAGGTCCCCTGCTCACTTTAAATTGCATTGTATTTGTATGTATGTGTGCTGTTGTATAAGTTCACTATGCATTTTGAATATTAACCCCTTGTCAGCTATATGGTTTGTTAATATTTTCTCCCATTCTGTAGGTTGCTTATTCATTTTGTTGATTTGTATTGCTGTGCAGAAGTTTTTTTTTTTTTTTTTTTTTTGATATAGACCCATCTGTTTGTTTTTGCCTTTGTTGCTTGTGCTTTTTGTGTCATACAAAAAAACTTTTGTCATATTAAAAAAGTTGTTCCCAAGACTAATATCAAGGAATGTTTTCTCTGTGTTTTCTTCTAGGCATTTTATATCAGATCTTAAGTGTGTAATTCATTTCAGTTAATTTTTGGGAGCTGTGCATGACAAAAGTTCAATTTTATTCTTTTGCATGTGGATATTCAATTTTCTCAACATCATTTATTGAAAAGACTTTTCTCTGTTGAGTATTTTTGGCTCCTTTTTATCTGACCTTATAAACATGGATTTGTTTCTGGGCTTTTGTCTGGTTCCATTGGTCTATGTGTTTGTTTTTGTGCCATTACCACATTGTTCTCATTATGATAGTTTTGATGTATAGTTTGAATTCAGGAAATGTTGTATTCTCAGATTTATTCTTCCTTCTCAAGATTGCTTTGGCTATTTGAGATCTGTACAAATAGTCATTTGGCAGTTTATTCTGTACAGATTTTAGGATTGTCCTCTATTTCTGTGAAAACAACAACAACAACAACACTGATAGGGATTTCATTGAATCTATGGATGACTTTGAGTTATATGCACATTTTAACTATTAATTCTTCTGATCTATGAACAAGGAATATCATCATTCCATTTGTGTCTTCAGTTTCTTTTATCAGTGTATTATAGTTTTCAGTGTGTATGTCTTTCATCTCCTTGGTTAAATTTATTCCTAAGTATTCTATTGTTTTTAAAACTATTGTAAATAAGATCACTTTCTTTACTACTCTTTCAGGTATTTTGTTGTTAGTGTTACAAATTCAACATTTTTTGTATGTTGATTTTGTATCCTGCAACTTTACTAAATTTGTGTATTAGTTCTAACAATAGATGAAATCTTTAGGATTTTCTATATATAGGATTATGTCATTAGCAAACAGATATAATTTTACCCTCTCCCCCCCTCCCCCAATTTTCTTGTCTTTTTCTTGCTAATTACCAATTACTCTGCTCTGGCTAACATTTCTGTTACTATGTTGAATAGAGTGATGAGAGAGGACATGTTGTCTTGTTTCTGGTCTCATAGGAAAAGCTTTTAGCTTTTCACATTAAATATGATTTATATAGGTTTGTCATATATAGCCTTTATTATGTTGAGGTATGTTATATCCAATGTGTTGAGAGTTTGGATCATGGAATGATTTGTTTTCTTCATCTACTGAGAACATCTTATGAATTTTATCCTTCATTCTATGTGTATGCTTGTTTATTTGCATGTATTGAATCCCACTTGTTCATGGTGTATGATCCTTTCTACATAATACTGAATTTTATTTGTTTGTATTCTGCTGAGAACTTTTCCATCTATATTCGTTGTGGGTGTTGATTATAGTTTTCTTCTCTTGTAGTGTCCTTACCTGGCTTTTAGTATCAGAGTAATTATGGCCTTGCAAAGTGGGTTTGGAATTGTTCCCTCCTTTTCAACTTCTGGAAGAGTTTGAGAAGGACTAGCATTAATTCTGTTTTAAATGTCTGGTAGAATCTGCAAGTGAAGCCACCTAGTCTGGGTTTTTCTTTGTTGGATATTTTTGATTACTGATTCATTCTCCTTAGTCATTATTGATATGTTCAGATTTTCTATTTCTTCCTGATCCACTCTTAGTAAGTTGTATATTTCTAGACATTTATTGATTTTCTTCTAGGTTATCGACCTAGTTATCCACCTATAATCCAAACTGGTTATACACCAGTTTTGTGTATAATTGTTTGTAGTAACCTCTTTCAATCCTATTCCTATGGTGTCAATTGTTATGTCTCCTCTTTCATTTATAATTTTATTTGATTCTGTTTTCTTTTTTCTTGATTAAGTCTAGCTGAAGTTTTAGCTAGAAGATTGTAATAATAATTTTATCAAAAATAAGCTCCGTTTCATTGATTTTTGTTATGTTGGTTTTCTACTCTTTATTTCATTTGTTTCTGCTTACTTCTTTTAAGAATATATGGAAGGAGCTAACATAAAGTAGGTAGAAATCTAAGTAGTTTTTAAAAATGTTAAGCAATTAATAACCCTAAGAAAAAAAGGAATTGCATGAGAAGAAATGCATAATAGTATACTAGTTGGTTAGCAATAAACAATATTTATGCAATAGTGATGATGTAAGTCATAAATATTAATTTCAGCAAAGGTAAATTAACTATATGATAGAAATGAGGAAGGTAAATGAGAGTGGTAGTAAAAAAAAGTTAATATATCTATTATAATAGGAAATGGATTATTTCCTATTTGTGCAAAGCAAGTTATAACAGTTTGACTGTATTAATTGGCAGTATGAAGAGAAACATCAAAAGAAACAGCTGAAGATTTGAGAAGGAGCTTCTCTTGGAATAAGGACTGGGGTAGAAGCTGCTTTTCATTGTGAGCCTTATAGAATAATTTTACTTCATAACATAAAATATATATATTTACAAAACCCATCTTTAGGAACGTAGATTCAGTTCTACCTCTTACAGTTTGATTCTTAGTGGAATCATTGTCATCATTATCATTATCATCATTTTCATCATCATCAGTAACATCTGTATAACTTACAGGCATAAAATTTTCCCACATTTATCATTTCCATTTCCATCCATCTTCATTAGTCTGTGAGTTCAGTAGAACATATTTCTATATCTCCCAGTTTTACCATAAAGAAATTTAGACAATGAGACTTGCTGAAAGTTGAAAAATTAGTAAGTGGTAAGTCAGTAACTAACAAGTGATAATCCTTAAATTCAGAATGTCTCAGAATGACTTCTTTACATCATAACTATGTCTCCCCACAGTCCTGAACTGGTAATATAGAGATTAATATTTGTATTTTAACTTACCTTGGAAATATATAAGAACTTTACATAGAGTTCATATCCGTTTCTTCTCTGGTGGCTCAGTTGGTAAAGAGTCTGCCTGGAATGAGGGAGGCCCAGGTTCAATCCCTGGGCCGGAGAAATCCCCTGGAGAAATGGCAACCCACTCCAGCATGCTTGCCTGGAGAATTCCATGGACAGAAGAGCCTGCTGTGCTACAGTCCATGGGATCACAAAGAGTCAGACACGACTGAGTGATTAACACTTTCTTTCTTTCAATAGGTAAGAAAAGAATTGGGGAAAAAGCATTTTAAATTTTTTTTCTCATTTTTCTTTTATTCTCTCTAAAAACTCTTGGCACAAAAACACACTGGCGATGGCTGTCACAGGTTTTCTAAAAAATCACTTTGGAGACCTTCGTTATTTCTATTAATACAACTACTATTAATAACAACAATAATCGTGTTGTGCCCTTCTCCACAGCCTCTTGTCCAGGGATCTCAGAATGCTTTTCAAACATTAATTAAAAATCCTCTCATCATCCCTGTGAGTTCCTAGGGCAAGGAGAGAGGAGGAAATGGTATCTGCTCTGATGTTAATTATTGGTGATATTTTCAGGGGTACTTTGCCATTTGAGCAGGGCTTTTCTGAAGTTACAAATAGCTGTACTCTAATACCATTCCCAGAAATACCACCTCTGAAAGTCAGAGAATTGAATTACTTCATTAATCTAGTAACTGTTGTAACCGCAAATAGAGAATTTCAGGAAATACCACTCTCAGATTAGGAATGCCACCTTAAAGAAGAATTTAGGGCTATAATAGAGCCAATAATTTTAGACTGTCTCTTATACACATCTCCATTAACAAACAAGCCCACTCTCTGTGATGGTGATCACAGATGTTCACAAGTGAGGGGAGAGATGACTTCCACTGGGTGTTGAGGAGATGGACTGACACACTTGCCAGACTTGGCTGCCAAGGCTTTACTTTCTGACAGTGGTTTCCCAAACCTGGGCCATCAGCAGCATCGTTTTAGGGGCTTTGCAAATATACTTGTATATAGGCCATTAATACCCGCTTTATAGAGGTCTGATTTCATAGGTAAGGAACAGGGTTCAGGAATCTGTGTTTTCAAAAATTTCCCTCTGCATTTTGAGAATAATCATGTTTAAGTGGCATTTTTACTACTGGTTTCTTTCAAATAGTAAAGATGTCTTTTCTTGCCCTTTGCTTTCTTCCTGTTTAATAGTTTGAGAATATGCATGTATAGACCAGAGGTTCTCAAACTGTGGTCCTTGGATCTTTTTCTAATCTAAAGTACCTGGGAAACTTGTGACGATACAGATGTGTTGAAATACATTGTTCTTGCACAAGTTTATATTTTTCTCAGGGAGATAAAACTCATTCCTACCTCTAAGAAGTGAACAATGCCATCTCAGAAGCTGTGAAGATAGTAATAAATCTCTGGGCTTATGGGCCCTCAATGCTGTGAATATAAAGCATGTGTGGATACTCTGTGTTAGCCTCTATATACATTACTCCAGGATTCATAGGAGTTTAGTTCTGTAAGCATATAAGGGACAATTCATTCTTATCTGGCTTATGCAGAGTTGGGGAAACTGAGTCTCAGTTCACTGAGGAGTGCCATCTCCTGCAGATCATCAGGCCGCTGGCAGTGGAGGCAGACCTGAAAGCACCTTTCCCATCTCAGCATCCTGAGCTTCTTCTGCATTACAGAATGACACAGACCACCCATGTGTAAGCTTGTTTCTTGTTTGTGATTTGGAGTCCCTTGTTTTTAACAATGTTGGCTAACAACAGAAGCCTGATGTTGGAAAATGCTATTCTCCCAATCTCTGAGGGGGAAGAAAAGGAAATAAACTGAGATAAGATATTTGCCATGTTGGTAAACTGCCTTCTTTCCCTATTTTTGGTCTCTTTGTTCTTATCCTCTGGTTTCTATGGTTGACCCTGCTGCTGGCATGACAGGGACCAGCTGATGAACAAGGAGGCTGAAGTGATTATTCAGAGAAATAGAGACATTTAAGTGTGACGTGAAAGACTGCTTGTTAAAAGTCATAGCACTTTGTCTACACTTTATGTCCAACAATGTATAAACCTTTCACAGACCCTTTCTTAATTATAAATTGGAAGACTCTTCCTTCCAGAATATTCCCTGGGACAATTTAATAAGCCTTAATGTTATGGGTGGAGACGGAGGGTCAGTTGTTCATTTCTTACGATCCAGCATATCATTAGTGAGGAGGCAACTAGAGATCCCAGGGGCTCCGGTAACCCCACAGACAATGGACCATTTGTGTTAGTAGCTTGTGGTCATTCTTCTTTGGATGATGGTAGCAGGGGGCCTTGGTCGTAGATGGTACGGTAAGTGGAAAGGGAATGCCTCTTTGCTTCCTCTAGAGGGTGAAGGGAAAGGTGCTAATTAATTGAGGAACCATAAAAGGGAGTAACTGCCATTTCTCATAACATATCATCCTTGCGAGAGTATTGAGGGCAAGTCTACCAATCGCATTTTACAAATAAGAAAACCGAGATTCAAAGAATTAAGTATCTTGCAGAGCTATGAGTGGAATTGATTCTTACACACCTTTATCCTTTTTGTGCTTTCTTAATACCTAGAAAAATGTTTGCTCACAAAATAAAGGTGAGTATCTCTTAAAGTCCACATTCTCCCCATGCACCATACCTCATTGCCTGCCCACACAGAATGTTCATACGTGGTTTGTTGAAGTAAATAGAATTCTTTTTAAAATCCAGTTGTGTTAGCATTAGTAGCAGTGAATCGTTCAGAAAGAATGCAATCATGAGTGTTTTTCATCTATTCCAGAATTAAAAAAAAAAAAAGCAAAGCATCTGTATGCTCTGGCAGAGCCCTGTGGCTTGCTGTCCTGAGCTCAGGTCTACAACTGGGATGTTCATGCATTTCTAGTCTCTGCCAGACCACTGTTTCTGGTGAACAGGGGGTGAGTCATGGAATCATTCTGTGCCTTCCTTCCACCTCCAGCAAAGCCAGGGTAATTAGAGCTTGTCACTGATTCTATGTCAAAAGGGTGTGGTGATGGTAACCTTGTAATTATGGGGTTCTGGGAAAATATTTAAAAAAACCCAAATAGCAGTAATATATTACCACTCATCCCAGGTTGGAGATTGGCTTATGAGCTGGAGAATTTGCCACCCAGCAAATGGTTACCACTTGGAGGCTTTTAAGTCTGAAAGTTAGCACTGGAAGGAATTCCTAGAGATTACCTAGTGTGAACCCCACAGTTGCAGCTGGAGAAACAGAAACTTGGAGTGGTGCAGGGATTGTATCAAGTCACACAGCGAGCAGGAGGCAGAACCCAGGTCTCCCGCCTCCCGCCATGGGCCCCCCTTTTCCCCCTCTGTCTTTGACCATCCTGCTGCTTTGGAGGAGGCTCTGACTCCTGTCTGGAGAGGGGGTCTGCAGATGACAGGAGGCTCAGGATGCAACAGCTGCTGGAGGCTGCCTTTCAGGTCGGACACACACCATTCACTTTGAGCTGAAAACCCTCATTTAAATACAACCGGGTGAGCCAGGCAAACCAGATGGGTAATTGACTTTGAGACATTCAGAGATCTTAAGAATCTAAAGATCAGTTGGATGTGTAGTTGGATATACAGGTCTAAAGATCAGGGAAGACATCCAGGGTTGGAACAGTCTAATTATTTTGAAGGTTGTAATGACAACGGAAAATGATAGAGGCAGAGTCAGATTACTGTCAGTAGAATGGGAGAATGGTAACGAAATTGTGGCTGCAAGTATATCCTAGTCATTATGGTAGATTAAATATGGATGCAGATTCATTACTACTTCATCCATTAAAAGTGGAGTTTAGTTTGCTTCTCAGTGATTCTTGGTTGACTTTAGTAACTTTCATGACCAGAAAAATGCAATAGACATAATTTTCTGGGACTTTCCATGCTAGATCATAAGGTGCCTTGTGATTTCCACCTGAGCCTCCTGGAGTACGTTCTATGAAGAGGCCCAAATAGAGTGTTCTTGGGAAAACATTAAAATCCATAAGCCTCTATTTCTTTATTTGCATAGTAATACACACTCAGTAATTTTTACTTGCTGGTTTATCATTAGTGTTCGCTTAATCTGTAATGAAGGGAATTAAGTAGCATAAAAGGAGGTAAGATTTGGCTTTCCCTTTACAATGGATTATTTTTATAAGATTTTAATACTACAATAATTTTAGTGACAACTATTAGTGTTATCATAAGCTATCATTGTGGCAAGTAAAATTAAAAGGAGAACAATACGTTAATAATTTTAGACCCAGTTTAGACTCTGCATTAAATTTCAGATCCTTTGCTCAGCAAATGTACTGTTAAACAATTAAATCGTCGGTCCACTAAAATCAAACCAGAATTCTTAAAGAAATAAATTTGATGTTCTGTGTTTTTTGTGACAGTGTGGGAATATTCAGTGGTGATATTTTCAGGGGTACTTTGCCATTTGAGCAGGGCTTTTCTGAAGTTACAAATAGCTGTACTCTAATACCATTCCCAGAAATACCACCTCTGAAAGTCAGAGAATTGAATTACTTCATTAATCTAGTAACTGTTGTAACCGCAAATAGAGAATTTCAGGAAATACCACTCTCAGATTAGGAATGCCACCTTAAAGAAGAATTTAGGGCTATAATAGAGCCAATAATTTTAGACTGTCTCTTATACACATCTCCATTAACAAACAAGCCCACTCTCTGTGATGGTGATCACAGATGTTCACAAGTGAGGGGAGAGATGACTTCCACTGGGTGTTGAGGAGATGGACTGACACACTTGCCAGACTTGGCTGCCAAGGCTTTACTTTCTGACAGTGGTTTCCCAAACCTGGGCCATCAGCAGCATCGTTTTAGGGGCTTTGCAAATATACTTGTATATAGGCCATTAATACCCGCTTTATAGAGGTCTGATTTCATAGGTAAGGAACAGGGTTCAGGAATCTGTGTTTTCAAAAATTTCCCTCTGCATTTTGAGAATAATCATGTTTAAGTGGCATTTTTACTACTGGTTTCTTTCAAATAGTAAAGATGTCTTTTCTTGCCCTTTGCTTTCTTCCTGTTTAATAGTTTGAGAATATGCATGTATAGACCAGAGGTTCTCAAACTGTGGTCCTTGGATCTTTTTCTAATCTAAAGTACCTGGGAAACTTGTGACGATACAGATGTGTTGAAATACATTGTTCTTGCACAAGTTTATATTTTTCTCAGGGAGATAAAACTCATTCCTACCTCTAAGAAGTGAACAATGCCATCTCAGAAGCTGTGAAGATAGTAATAAATCTCTGGGCTTATGGGCCCTCAATGCTGTGAATATAAAGCATGTGTGGATACTCTGTGTTAGCCTCTATATATATTACTCCAGGATTCATAGGAGTTTAGTTCTGTAAGCATATAAGGGACAATTCATTCTTATCTGGCTTATGCAGAGTTGGGGAAACTGAGTCTCAGTTCACTGAGGAGTGCCATCTCCTGCAGATCATCAGGCCGCTGGCAGTGGAGGCAGACCTGAAAGCACCTTTCCCATCTCAGCATCCTGAGCTTCTTCTGCATTACAGAATGACACAGACCACCCATGTGTAAGCTTGTTTCTTGTTTGTGATTTGGAGTCCCTTGTTTTTAACAATGTTGGCTAACAACAGAAGCCTGATGTTGGAAAATGCTATTCTCCCAATCTCTGAGGGGGAAGAAAAGGAAATAAACTGAGATAAGATATTTGCCATGTTGGTAAACTGCCTTCTTTCCCTATTTTTGGTCTCTTTGTTCTTATCCTCTGGTTTCTATGGTTGACCCTGCTGCTGGCATGACAGGGACCAGCTGATGAACAAGGAGGCTGAAGTGATTATTCAGAGAAATAGAGACATTTAAGTGTGACGTGAAAGACTGCTTGTTAAAAGTCATAGCACTTTGTCTACACTTTATGTCCAACAATGTATAAACCTTTCACAGACCCTTTCTTAATTATAAATTGGAAGACTCTTCCTTCCAGAATATTCCCTGGGACAATTTAATAAGCCTTAATGTTATGGGTGGAGACGGAGGGTCAGTTGTTCATTTCTTACGATCCAGCATATCATTAGTGAGGAGGCAACTAGAGATCCCAGGGGCTCCGGTAACCCCACAGACAATGGACCATTTGTGTTAGTAGCTTGTGGTCATTCTTCTTTGGATGATGGTAGCAGGGGGCCTTGGTCGTAGATGGTACGGTAAGTGGAAAGGGAATGCCTCTTTGCTTCCTCTAGAGGGTGAAGGGAAAGGTGCTAATTAATTGAGGAACCATAAAAGGGAGTAACTGCCATTTCTCATAACATATCATCCTTGCGAGAGTATTGAGGGCAAGTCTACCAATCGCATTTTACAAATAAGAAAACCGAGATTCAAAGAATTAAGTATCTTGCAGAGCTATGAGTGGAATTGATTCTTACACACCTTTATCCTTTTTGTGCTTTCTTAATACCTAGAAAAATGTTTGCTCACAAAATAAAGGTGAGTATCTCTTAAAGTCCACATTCTCCCCATGCACCATACCTCATTGCCTGCCCACACAGAATGTTCATACGTGGTTTGTTGAAGTAAATAGAATTCTTTTTAAAATCCAGTTGTGTTAGCATTAGTAGCAGTGAATCGTTCAGAAAGAATGCAATCATGAGTGTTTTTCATCTATTCCAGAATTAAAAAAAAAAAAAGCAAAGCATCTGTATGCTCTGGCAGAGCCCTGTGGCTTGCTGTCCTGAGCTCAGATCTACAACTGGGATGTTCATGCATTTCTAGTCTCTGCCAGACCACTGTTTCTGGTGAACAGGGGGTGAGTCATGGAATCATTCTGTGCCTTCCTTCCACCTCCAGCAAAGCCAGGGTAATTAGAGCTTGTCACTGATTCTATGTCAAAAGGGTGTGGTGATGGTAACCTTGTAATTATGGGGTTCTGGGAAAATATTTAAAAAAACCCAAATAGCAGTAATATATTACCACTCATCCCAGGTTGGAGATTGGCTTATGAGCTGGAGAATTTGCCACCCAGCAAATGGTTACCACTTGGAGGCTTTTAAGTCTGAAAGTTAGCACTGGAAGGAATTCCTAGAGATTACCTAGTGTGAACCCCACAGTTGCAGCTGGAGAAACAGAAACTTGGAGTGGTGCAGGGATTGTATCAAGTCACACAGCGAGCAGGAGGCAGAACCCAGGTCTCCCGCCTCCCGCCATGGGCCCCCCTTTTCCCCCTCTGTCTTTGACCATCCTGCTGCTTTGGAGGAGGCTCTGACTCCTGTCTGGAGAGGGGGTC
Organism: Oreotragus oreotragus; assembly: GCA_006410675.1. Classification (NCBI taxonomy): domain Eukaryota; kingdom Metazoa; phylum Chordata; class Mammalia; order Artiodactyla; family Bovidae; genus Oreotragus; species Oreotragus oreotragus. Next base: position 119,645 of record SJYX01012700.1, on the reverse strand, counting down.
TGCAGATGACAGGAGGCTCAGGATGCAACAGCTGCTGGAGGCTGCCTTTCAGGTCGGACACACACCATTCACTTTGAGCTGAAAACCCTCATTTAAATACAACCGGGTGAGCCAGGCAAACCAGATGGGTAATTGACTGGAGTGTGTAGGGAGATGGTGAAGAGTGTGGTTCACTGAGTGCCCAAGGAGGTTTGGCACATTATCATTCCAGCCATCCAGAGTATGAATGACCAAACCCCAGTGTTCTGATCCTGTCAGATTAGTTTTGCTTGATATAGCTATGCCTGAGCTAGGCTGTATCCTGCACTTTTTACACATCAACTTGCAGAGATAAAATTTGGTTGAAGGAGTTGGAAAGAGATGTTAGAGAAACTGTACAAGTAGTTTTATCATTACTTTTATGAAAAAACTCTATTTTCTTCCTTCTTTCTTTCCTCTGTCCAACTCTCCCTCGAACTTCCTACTTTCTGCACAGATTTTATTTAGTGTCCATTATGCTCTAGACGGGCTTCCCAGGTGGTGCTAGTGGTAAAGAACCCACCTGACAGTTCAGGAGACGTAAGAGATGTAGGTTCAATCCCTGGGTCAGGAAGATTTCCTAGAGGAAGGCATAGAAACCCACTTCAGTATTCTTGCCTGGAGGAAAATGGACAGAGGAACGTGGCGGGCTATGGTCCATAAACTTGTAAAGAGTCAGATATGACTGAAGTGACTTAGCATCCATGCATGCATGCTCTAGATAGTCTGCTGCTGCTGCTGCTAAGTCACTTCAGTTGTGTCCGACTCTGTGTGATGTGACCCCATAGATGGCAGCCCACCAGGCTCCCCCATCCCTGGGATTCTCTAAATATAGTGATGAAAAATATATACAAAGTCTCTGGGCCAGAGAGAGCTGAGAGATGAAAGAAAGCAGGTGAACTACAAGAAAATGAGCAAGACAGAAATTTCTGTCTTGAGAGTGATCAGTGCTATGAAGAAATGAAAGCAGGGTGATACAGTGCAGACCAATGGGGCCTCTTTGAAGAGGGAACTTGAGCTTCAGCGAGAAGGAGCCAAGCATACAGATAGAGGGGCAGAGTCTCCCCTGCAGAGGTTAATAGCAAATACAGAACTTTGAGGTAGAGAAGCTTTGTGAGTTTGAGGAAGAAAAGCAGAGCTATTTGGGCTGGGGTATGATGAGCTAGGGAGAGAGTGGTAGGTCCTAAGGCTGGAAAGGTGGAACTGGGTCATATCATATTGGCTTTTTGTAGGTGGTGATAAGGACTTTAGATTTTGTTCTAAGTGCAAAGGGAAATAAGTGATGGGGCTTTAAGAGTGTGTGTGTGTTGGGTGTGTGTTGTGTTACATGAGAAGATTTGTATTTTTAAAAGATAGTTTAGATTTGTGTTTGTATGAAAGCAAAGTTTCTATAGTCATGGAAACGGTCTCTCTTGAAGGAGACCAAAAAAAATTATGCAGGTGATGATGATTGAAAGTTCTGGTGCAGGAGAGATTAAAAGGAGTGGGTGGATTTAAAATCTATTTTGGAGATGAATCTTACATAATATTTTAAAGGATTGCATGTGAGTGAGGGGGGTGGTGAGGGGAAGAGAGGACTCAAAATGATGCTAAATGTTGTATCTGAGCACCAGATGCTTGGTGAAGATATTGATGATGGGAGAGTGCCAAAGTTGCCAGTGCTGGAGACAAAATCAAAGAAATCAAGATTCTGTTTGGCCATTTTAGGTTTAATAAGATGATTAGATATTCAAGTGGAAATGTCAATCATAGGATTATAGTTAATTAGTTTAGAGTTCAGAGCTCAATGGAGAGGTGTGATGGAAATACAAATTTGATAGTCTCCCACAGGTGGTATTTAAAATTATGGAATATGTAAAAACTGGCCAAAGAAAATACTGGAGCTGGAGAACAGTGGAGCCTTGGAGAAACCCTGGCACACTCTAGCTTCTCAAGTTTGAACTTAAGGGAGGGGACAGAAAGAGACAAGAGGAAGTGATTAGTATGTATAAGGGAGAAATACAGAAAAATGTGGAATTACAAAAATTAAGGGTGCATTTTAAAGAGGATTGAATGGCCACTGGTGTCTAATCTTGCCAAGAATTTGAGTAAGATGAACAAATATAGAAGTACCCAATAACTTGGGAAACATGGTGGCCTTTGATGATTCCCAATAACCTTGACAAGAAGAATCAATTGTATGGAAAAGGTAGCGAGTCCAGAAGAGATGGCATGGCCTATAAGTAAGCCACTCAATACTTTTTGTCATGCAAATGAGCAGAAAGGTCCTCCAGAAACTGGAAGTGGATCATGGGCTAGATGGGGGTTGTACAGGGTCCATAGGAGTAGATGTCATTGGGATGTAATTAAGAAGGTGCACAGGTTGATGGGAATGATTTTGTGTAGAGGAAGAAGTATATTACCAGGAAATGAATACATATCTTGAGAAGCAGACAAAGGCTGGGCCCTGAAGTATAAGTGGTAGGAAAGACACATTTCATCCATTATAATGAAGGGATAGCCAGAGACATGGGAGGAGATGCAGGGAGGTGATGGACTTGGTGAGGTAAGAGGAAGTAGTTCTCTTTATCTGCTTCATTTTCTCAGTCAAATATGTGGCAACATCATTAGCCGAGAGTATATGTGTCTTAGAGAAACAGTACGGGGAAGGCAATGGCACCCCACCCCAGTACTCTTTCCTGGAAAATCCAATGGACGGAGTAGCCTGGTGGGCTGCAGTCCATGGGGTCACTAACAGTCGGACTGACTGAGCGACTTCACTTTCACTTTTATCTTTCATGCATTGGAGAAGGAAATGGCAACCCACTCCAGTATTCTTGCCTGGAGAATCCTAGGGATGGGGGAGCCTGGTGGGATGCCGTCTATGGGGTCACACAGAGTCGAACACGACTGAAGTGACTTAGCAGCAGCAGCAGAGAAATAGTAATGCTGGAGGTTTAAGGAGAGAGAAGATATTACAATCTTTCACTTTTATCTTTCATGCATTGGAGAAGGAAATGGCAACCCACTCCAGTATTCTTGCCTGGAGAATCCTAGGGATGGGGGAGCCTGGTGGGATGCCGTCTATGGGGTCACACAGAGTCGAACACGACTGAAGTGACTTAGCAGCAGCAGCAGAGAAATAGTAATGCTGGAGGTTTAAGGAGAGAGAAGATATTACAACTCCGTTTTGGTAAGTAGGTGAGTGAATATATCCTGAAAGTATGTTTGAGTTGTTTAGAGACCTTTTTGATTCTCTGGTTATGATTTCCATGTAACTCTGGTTATGATTTTCAAATTTAGACCTGACAGTGCAGCTCTGTGTTTTTCCCTGATACCATTCAGCTTTATGGAGAGATTAGGGAGATAGTTGGGTTTAACTAAGACTGGGATTTACCCAGATGAAATACTAGAGGGGAACTGGACAATAGAGCTGAGTAAGTAGCAAGTGAGTGATTATAATGATAAATCACAGGCTCTCAATGGGGTACCAATATAAGAAGTGATGGATTGGATTGGGTGTATGAATGAGGCTAGAGAATAGTAAAATGAGAGAATGCTGCTGCTGCTGCTAAGTCGTCTCAGTCGTGTCCAACTCTGTGCAACCCCGTAGACGGCAGCCCACCAGGCTCCCCTACCCCTGGGATTCTCCAGGCAAGAACACTGGAGTGGGTTGCCATTTCCTTCTCCTTTGCATGAAAGTGAAAAGTGAAACTGAAGTCGCTCAGACCCCATGGACTGCAGCCTACCAGGCTCCTCCGTCCATGGATTTTCCAGGCAAGAGTACTGGAGTGGGTTCCCATTGCCTTTTCCGAAATGAGAGTATGTGTAATTATAATGAAATGTAATAAGTATATGTATATCTATCATACAAGCTGGAAGGATAAGCAGTGCTAGTGGATGTTTTGAAGGTGGTGTGCTTATTTGATGGGAAGGAAAAGGATGCGACCATGTGAGCTGGTGGCTGAAGTGGGGTACAAGAAAAGACCTCAGTGTGTGAGGCAGCTGAGGACCTGAGAAATTGGGCTTTTGGATGGTTTGAAGAATAGGGTTGGTATCGATGTCTTCAAGAAACACAACTGGACTTAGGTATTTCAAAAAAAGGAAGGTGTTGATATTTTCAGTGTATGATGTAGAATTTAAAATGGAAAACCAACAAGAACCTATTCTATTGCACATGGAATTCTGCTCAATGTTGTGTGGCAGTCTGGATGGGAGGGAAGTTTTGGGGGAGAATGGACGCATGTATATGTATGGCTGAGTCCCTTTGCTGTTCACCTGAAACTGTTACAACATTGTTTGTTAACTGGCTATACCCCCATACCAAATAAAAAGTAAAACAAAACAAAACAAAACAAAAACTCAATTACATCAATGTATAATCTTGTTAACGAATGATCAGCTTATTTTTAGTGCTTTCAAAATGATTTTAAAAATTAGAATTCTGCATGTAAAGAGGGTTCTCCACCATGAAGAATTCTAACAAATATCATTTCCTTGAATCGTCATAATTTGTCATGAAATGGTAAAGACAGCCTAGTTTCCTAAGCTGTAGGTAATTTAAGGTGATAAACTTCAAAATTAGCGCGTTTGTTAAATTATTTGGTCTAATTGTTTCATATTATCTCTGCTCTCTGCTGACATGAGGCAATATTTTTCCCAATTAAAAAAAAGAAAACATACCTAATATCAGTCTCTGTTTTATACAAAGTATTGTTTCCTGATAACAGTGTTGACCTACCTCTGATTAAAGTTGGTACTTAGAAACAGGTCAGTGAGTGCAGGTGTTGAATACTGTTTCCTGTACTATACAGTCAATATATCTGCTTCTCACTAACATAAGAAAGTGAATCCTGTTTAATGCAGTATTTTACTTGACTAGAAAGCTGCTTAGCATGTCAGTCTCACAAAAATCCAATCTCTTTGCAGTTAGGAGCAGCTCTGCAGCATTGTAACAGCTACAGGGGGACAATAAAGGATAGTACAATTATATTTTCTTACAGGGGGTGACCTCTAGTGTGAAACAATGGCAGTTTAGAATTTCTTGGGGTTTGAATTAAGAGCAGTTTACCAATTATGACAACTTTCCTCCTTCTTCTTTTTTTTTTTTTTTTGTCTTCAAGATCATGGGTAATTTGTTTTGGTGTTACTTTCTTGAGCTGTTATTTGATTTTTTAGGTCAAATGTATTTTTATCTTTTTTCCTCTTACTTGCCTTCAGGTTCCCGCCTAGAAGTCTTTACAGTTTTATTTTAAATAGGCAAGAGATCTGTCCCATATTTCTTACCTTCGTTTGTTTGATTTCATTTTCAAGCTCACAAGTGCCACACTTCAACAGGTTCTTATTGTTATATATTCCTCCTATGTCACTAAAGTTATTACCTTTTGTTTGAGCGCCTACCTTTCTATACTCTATGTCTTTGTTTTGCTGAGGCTGGGATTCCACAAACGAGGCTTCTGTTTTGCCTGCTGCTACAAGGTAGGCTCTGTCAACAGGGGGCACTAGAAGGCCTGGACGAGAAGGAAGGCATTTGCTCTTTCCTGTCTGTTTCCCCTTCCTATGAGCATTTCCTCAGCAGTGTCTCTTCTTCCTGACAGTAGCAGTTCCTTTCTCTCGATGCAGCTGAATCCACTTGCAATTGTTTTTTCAACACCAGCTAAATAGGTACACCCTCTCCAGTGTCTGCCAGCTCCATGAGACCCTTCTTTTAGGCTTCTAAGTTTCAATACTGTCAACTTCCTTTTGCTTCTCACAGGCCCTAGGGATGAGGTACTTCTTTCAACTACCACCTTTTTGATATGTTGGGATTTTCTTTTTCTTTTCTTTTTTTTTCCAGTTATCTAGTTACAACTTTATTCCTTGTCAAAATTCCTTTTATTAAATTCTCTTGTGTGATTTCTAGTTCCTGATCTGGCCCTGACTGCTATTATACTTCGGTTTTCTATTTCTTAATATGTATGTATAAAAAGCACCCTTTAAGTCTTGAGTCCTTACTCTCAGCTTCATCATTAAGTTTAATGTGAGATGCAGTACATTTACATTTACATATCTTCTCTTGTGTACAGAACACCAATGTTTCTTATTCATTTTTCAGGTATGTGTTTAGTATCTAAAATGAGAAATGCTGAAAGTTTTTTAATTGAGTGGCTTGAGAAAATATTCAGAGAATCTGTTTTCAGATTTCAAGCAGTATGTAAGGGAAGACAGGTCAATAAGTGTGATACAGGTAAGAAATGATAATAGCTGTAAGGGAGGCATATTCTACCTTTAGTTAGGAGCTCTAAATATGGAAATATTTCTTTAGCTGGAAGGTGAGGGAGGCCTTCTAGGTGGCCCTTGGTTGGGAAGGGCAGGGGAAAACCGAAGTATGGGAAAATTAAGCCAATAAGGAAGTATTTGGATGACTTGAGAACTGGCTACAGTTAATGAGTCCAGTATTCTTGCCTGGAGAATCCCAGGGATGGGGAGCCTGGTGGGCTGCCATCTATGGGGTCGCACAGAGTCGGACATGACTGAAGTGACTTAGCAGCAGCGGCAGCAGCAATGACGCACAAAGTTAAACAGTTGGATCATTAATACAAAGCTGGCTCCCAGAGGGTCTTTAGTGTCAGACAAAAGAACCTGGACTTTCATACAAAGGCATTCAGTTCAGTTCAGTCGCTCAGTCGTGTCCGACTCTTTGCGACCCCATGAATCGCAGCACGCCAGGCCTCCCTGTCCATCACCATCTCCTGGAGTTCACTCAGA